>JBBPMQ010000132.1:0-45157 GCA_038090375.1 Boletus rubroflammeus | reverse complement strand
CATGCGGTACACCTGCCGTTGGCATCGTCGGTGGTACGGCCGGGTGTGGATGTAGAAGCCCCTGGGATAGATGGGGTATGTGCGCGACGTTGGCCACCGCGCTGGCGAGTCCGCCAGAGATGCCAGGGATACCGCCATTGCCGGACGACAGGGCGCGAAGGATGGCCTGGATTTGCTCGGGTGTGAGCGCAGCGACTTCGGCTGCAAGCGCAGAGTTGGCTAGCTGTGGGTAGGCTTGGAGGGCCGCCGGGAGCGATGGAAGAGGGGCGAGGGCTGAGGGTTGAGGCTGGGGCACGCTAGGCATCATCGTGACTGTTGGCAAGGCGGGTGGTGGAGCAAGTTTCCCCCTAACAAGAATCCAGATACCGATCACGTAGTTATTCTGCCGAACTTTGGGTAGCCGCAGCTCGTCCAAAAGCTCAATGAAATCCGGCAATGGCATGCTCGCCAACAGCGGCACCATGTAGAGCTCCTTTCCAGGGTGATAATCCTTGGGTTGATGGCCCCATGGAAACACAAGTCCGTGACGACTGGAGATGAGGTGCGTCAAATGAAATGGACATGGCAGTTCATTCGATGGACTTACTTTTTATGCAACAGAAAGTCGCTGAATGTTTGCAGCATGCCGTCGCCCCCCTCGGGAGAGAATGCACATGCAATGAGTTCCTTTTGTGGATTTAGTCTCGTCTGCAATAGGAACTGTGCAGAATTCTCTGTTGGTACACGGCCGTCGATCCGGAGCGTATCAGATGGGAAAAGCGTTCTCCAAAGAGGGGAATCAGCACCCAAGGTCCGACCACCGGCCTGACGGGCAACAACAGGTGCTAATTGGAGAATGGAAGAATCCACAGGCATGACAACCTGGAACGGAAATGAGCAACAATGACTCTTCTGAAACAATCTCATTGCTCACATTTCCCGTCCATACGGGTGGGACTGCCTGAAACACTGCCTCTGGGTCTTGAGGTCGCTCTTCTCGGGAAACGTCTGTTTCATGGTCCTTTTCTAGGAACATATCGAAGTCTTGATCGGTTGCCTCGCGAGAATTAGGGTCCACCTCAATCGGGTGACTCCTGTGCTGCTGCTCCGGCTCGGGTTCTGGTGCTGGTTCTGGTTCTGGTGCTGGCGCTAGTTCTGGTTCTGGTTCTGGTTCTCTTGCTATCTCTCGTGAAGCGGGGTCTGTTCTCGGAGATGACCACAATGCGTTTAGGTCGAAGGATGGGCGTGCGGGTGTTTCCACCTTGACGAGTTGCGTCGGCGAAGCTGCAATCACAGGAGACGATTCGGAAGAATATGGAGGAATTACCAGCGGGGGCGGGGGCGCAGGCTCGGGTGGCACTGGCGCAAGGTGATCAGATCCAGAGGGCATGACAGAAGCTTCTAAAGCGGGAGTAGGCAAATGATCACCAAATGTATCTTGAGGAGCGGGCTCGTCGTCCAAGTGTATAAGATCTGCAATATCTAGTTCCGGCTCGGGAGAAGTCTGGAGGTCAGGGGCGGATGGCGCGAACAGTGGGTGAATTGGCGGTCTGATATTGTCACCAATAGGAGGTGAATAACTGTCGTGGTGCATAGGAAGGAGACCACTCCATGTGGCGCTCTGTGATGCATTTGGCGATTCGGGCGGGATCGACCCTTGTGAGATCGAACTGGCTCTGTCCCTCTGATGCTGCTCGGCGGCCTTGAGTCGCGCCTGCCGCTCTCTCTCACGACGCTCCTCTTCCCAACGCTCTTCCTCTTCTTTGTCTCGCTTTTCTCGTTCGCGTGACAATGTTGCCGACTCCCCGTTGACGTCCTCGATGTCTTGTAAACCCTTGTGTGTGATCTTTGCGCGCGGGATGAGCGTCTTTTGGAGAATTGAATGTTCCAAGGCCTCTTTTTCAGCGAGCTTGATGGACTGCTTCGTCTCCTCATTGGCCAGATCTGTAGAGCTCATCTGTGAAAGCTCCTTTGCAGAAATAGTGGCGTGGCATATTCGCTTGTGTATAGCGACACGGTCCTCTTGAGTCAGGTTGAAAGTAACCATACGGAAACGTTCCCTGATGGAGAGACGGTTAGCCTGTGATATCGACCACGAACGAGAAACTCACTTGTACTTGGGTCCGACGCCCTGCTTACCATGTTTGTCAGGTTCTCCATAGAGTTCGAACAGACATTGCTCGAGCTCCAAGGCAAAGACATCTGCTTCGTTTTGTAATCGTTGCTTGTCTTCGTCATTGAGGTCCTCTGCCTTCAGATCGACCTTGTTGCCAGATCCGTCGTCGGCCTCCGCGCGAGGATACCTGAGGAAAACCGGACGAAACATATCCCGGAGTTTTCCAAGGCAATACTTTCTAGCTGGGTCATCGTCGACCGAGATAGGGGCATCCGAGGACTTTTTGCGTTTGGATTCCCGCGCCTGGTGTGAAACGCTCGACTTGCGTTTGAGATGACTCCCGGTGGCAGGTGATGCTCTCCTTTCTTCTGAGAACGGAGTGCTAAACTTGCGAACACCTGAATCACGGGTGTGCGTGTCGGAATGGTGGTCTGAGTCCGATGCATAAGCTGCATGGCGCGTCCGACGCTATTGATGCCGTGCATCAGCAGGCATGAATGACACAGCAACGGAAGAATACACACTCGAGATGGCCGCTTTCCTTTTGCTGTTTCCGGTTCTGCCACATACTCGTCTTCGCTATCTGGGTCCTCGTCCGATTCCGAAGGCGATAACGCGGGTGGTGGCGTTGGAAGCTGTAAAGGCTCATTGGAGCCGTCGTCATCGTGCGAGACATCGACAAAGTCGGGATGGGCTTCTAGAGCTTCCCACTGCACTGCGGACAGATCGGTCTGGTCAGCACACGTCGCCAATGAAAGCCACGACGAAAAGCGGACAATAAATGAAGAGGGCCTGTGGCGACCGGGATTGAAGGTATGAGCCGGACTTAGTCTGGTCGTGGGGCGTCTACAATTGTACGGAGCGCTCAAACTACTGGGACTCATACCAGATCATCTGACTCAACAGGCATAGCTGCGCGCCAATAACGTAAAGCCTCTCAGCTTGTGAAGATGCAGAGCGCCCGCGATCGGGCTGCAGACGCATGGACACGACCGTTACGACAGCAACCATCGTGCGAGAGGGACGGATGGTCTGGCAGAGAAAGCGCGGGAACAGGTGCCTCAGACAACGGATAGCGAACAAGTTGTAGGGGTACAGAACTTATATGCTCGATATACATTGTGCAAGGGCGGGAGCGCCGCGGATTGTCGTAAAAAGAGAAATTGGGACCGGTGACACTCACTGATCATGCGTCGACCGGTATGTTCGGTACAAGTAAGACAGATATACACCTCTACATGGATAGAATGGTGATGAGCGAAAATGGATGAAGACGATAAGAGAGGACATACCAAGATCTTCAGCCTGCTCAACACTGAGCTCCACACACCGGAAATGATACCTGCATTTTAAAAGGGATTGCACCGTGAGGAGATTGGATAGTGGGGCGGGTGAGGGTACGCACCACCCGTGACATTCTGAGCAGCAGACCATGGGAGAGCCATCGTCGGGCTGATTGCAGAGACAGTAGGTGTCGTTTTGGGCGTGCGTTGAATCGTCTGTCGGCTTGGCTTGTGCCTTTAATCTGCTGCGTGCTGTGCGCGACCTGTTCTCCTTTTCAATGTCACTCACGGTGTCTGGTGTCTTTGTCGATTTTTCTTTTGAACGGGGTTTTTTAGGGTGGAGGAGATCCTTGGACGCTGATTTCGTCCGTGAGCGGGCAGGCATGACAATGACTGTGCGAGTCGAAGGACAGGAGAAGTTCAAACTCCGAACCTCCGGTTGTGGCACACATGTTGCTCCGCGGGTTGGGGGCCGTTTCAACTTGATCGCGCTCTGCGCGGGATGCGGTGACACGTCGGGCCCGACGTTGGCAACGGTGGGCTCAATCCGTCACCGCATACATTCAACGACTGACGCATAGTCAGTGCGGTGTCCCCGTTGCACAACTGTCACCGTTCACGTGTACGGTGTCATGTGCGATGCCGCATGTTTGATGGTGACGGTAATCACTCATTTGAATTGGTTTGGAAGACAATCTGGAGCGCTGTGCCAAATTTGGAGAGCACGGGTGTGCTAGCGGGTGCTCCACTCGGGGTCGTCATCGTTGACAAGATGGCGCGGGGTCGAAGGGAACAGGACTGGCGGCACGATGAAATATTATCCCTGGCTTGTCGTGCGCTGCGTCGTACGCATGTGGCGACCGAGACGCGTCCTGACGCGTCGTGTGTGACACTTTGCGTCGTCATTGACTCCGAGACGTCATATAGGGTCTCCGCGTTCCCCACCTCCCACGCTAAACTGGCGACGTTCTTTGCCCGGGCTTCTTCTCGCAGTCCACGTTGCTTCCGTGAGTGGTATCGTGTCCTGTCCGTGTTATTCCTGCCTCTGGTCCCACTCTCAGTTCGCTTTCAGTTCTTTGTCTCACGCCTCCCCGTCCTGCCAGCCGCCCCGCCCCGTCTGCCCGGCTGATCCTTGCGTTTACGACACCTAGAAACCAGTGTCGGATCGACCATCAAGGCATCGTCCGGTCAGCTTCATTCATTTCCCCTTAGAATTTCCGTCTCCTCATTTCACCCCTAGTATAGCCCATCTGCCATCCCGCCAGCTTTCTGTGTTATTCCTCTTCTGTCTGACGCGTGTGTCCTTTACGATCACCCACCCACTCCTCTTCTGCTTTATATCTCCCGCTATCGTGCACGTTCCCACTCCCCATCAACTTCTCCGTTCGGCTCCAACCATACCTCGTCCTTTCTTACTACATTCCTTACTCTCGCTCTGATCGTGGCGCTACATGCGGTCCATGCATGGCCCTACTCGCTCTATCTAACCCTTCTAAATCACATTTTTTCAATCCCTTGCAGATGACTTCCCAGCACCGTAGCAATCTCAAATCGCAGCCCATCCAGTTTGTCCTTTCTTCGCGCGGTGCGGAGTCGTCCACCTCTTCTTCTCATCCGTCACCATACCATGACGCGCCCGAGTCCTCACAGACGACATTCAGACAACGCATCCGTTCCTCCTTTGAACACGGTCTCAAGACGGCAACGCGGTCAAAAGCCAAGGCCTCATCCCCTGACGATGACTTTGAATCCATCTCCGCCAAGCGAAAGGACAGAGATAAGCCAACCTCTGACGACATGGACACAAGGGACCACGACGATGACAAGGGCAAGTCGGGCATGTTGAAGCGGCTTGAATCCAAAGTAGGGCTTCGACGGGCTGGTCGTATCTCTGTCACACCCTCTTCAACTCCGACCGTATCTTCCCCTGGCCAGAGCAGGGTCAGTACAGAGCATGTAAACAATGCGGAGAGGCATGGCAATCCTCGCGTGGCAGGTTGGACGAGCTTCATCACCCCTTCCCTACGACAGGCCTCGATGTCTTCGCCTGCCGTTCATCTTTCTTCGCATCCCCCACCTTCACCAAATTCCCAGCCGGTCGCGATCGTTGACCCAACACCAAACCTTGCGACTGGTTCTACTGCGCGTGACCGCACCCGTCGAGCAAGCATGCAACCCACAATTAGGGAAATCAGTGCGCCACAACGTCTAGCCCCTCGTCGAGAACATAGAAGCGGTGTAGGAACTCCAGAACGCAATGGGACAGCGTCTCCGCGAGCTGGTAAATGTAGACCCCCTTCCATATTCACCCCTCCGCCAAGTGCTCGGTCCTCCATCGACATCTCCCGAAAGAGCAGTGATTTGCCAAGTCCGCCTGATTCTCCCAGTCCACAACCGGGTGGGAGAGGGCGCTTGGGGACAGTGGCCAAAAGGCCAGGGGCCACGAGTGCAACACATCTCCCTCGCAACAGCCCGCCATCCTCTCCAACACCAAGTCGTGCAGCAAGCCCTGGTCAGACTCGGACACCAACGAGGCGAGTGACTCCAACTTCTTACCAAGGCCTCGTTTCTGCCTCGGCTACCCACCTACCCTCGAGTCCTCCAGCATCTCCCACAGTAAATAAACGATCGTCGGTCGATGCCCCTCCACTATTGCTCGAGTCTGCAACCCGACCATCTGCAGATAGTTCCGGTCGATCATCGGCTGAGATTCCTCATAGATCATCTACGGAAACACCCAGACGGATTTCAATGGATCCCCAACGACGCTTGATGGCGTCACCTTCTCCTCGACCGACCTCTCCATCTTCTACCGCACGATCCCGCGCTACTTCTCCAACACAGAGACCCCCAGGATATGTCCACAATCACATTTTCAGCACATCTGCAGCCTCGCTTAGCTCTCCTTCAACTCCCGAACAGCGTGACCTAGTTCGTATCGCGACCTCGCTGTTGTGCAAAGAATTACGTAAGCCACCACCGCACCTGTCACGCAGCGAGCATGCGAGAGAGTGGGCGGAGGTAGAGGTCCGATTGCAGCCGTTGGTGCGACTCGAGCGCATTTGGGGAAAGAGCGGAGCTCTGCCAGGCGCAAGTGCGAGCCAGGTTGGTGTAGCAGGTTTGAATTCCCCGGTCATCAGTAACGCTGGAGAGGAGAGAGAGAGGAAACTCTTCTGCGAAGCGCTTAGGGATGGAGTGGTTCTATGCCAGTAAGTTACCGTCCCCAAAGCAGAACGCGTGACAACTTACACCTCTTCACCTAGGTTGATGAACAAACATGTCCCTTCTGCGATTTTGAGAATTGATCCGCGAGAAGACGGCTTCAAGCGCACCAGCAACATTACCAAATTCCTCGCAGCGTGTTCTTCTCATGGAGTACCTTCTGATGACCTCTTCTATCGTGACGACCTTATCGAAGCAACGCCGGAGACCCTATGTCGCGTGGCAGGAACGATCATCACCTTCTTGAAGCTATCTGATACGCCGGCCGCGGGCCGGAGCAAAGTGATACATGGTCAAGGCAGCAAGACCACCGGGGACATGTCGTTCAATAATAGCATTTACTCCCCATCAACCCTCTCCCGCGCCACTTCATCAACGCCTAATCTAGCGCAGCAACGATCGGTTTCTCCGCCTCTTACTTCAAGCCGGAAATACTTGGCACCACCAGAACCGGTTCTTACTCCGTTACGGTCAGACAGTCCCCAATCGGCAACCTCTTGTGGTACGGCACGCAACGTCAGCATGCCAGTTGGGAACGGCGGCCCAGAAATTGACGACGTTCCTTCCATCAAAGTAATCACTCTGACTCCTAAGACACCCCTACGAACTCGCTCGAAATCGAAGCATAATGATGATGGTGGCAGTGGCCTTCCACCTGATTCTAATTCTCTCGATTTTCCAACTCGCGGATCTCAATCTTCCAGTCCTACTCAGGGAGATTATGGCTATGATTTTCCGCTCAGACAGTCAAGAACTTCGAGTAATATTACGGAGAACACAGCATATTCCAGTATCTTCGACCTTCGCCGCAACAGCAGTGCCCAAAATAAGTTCGGCACTATCAGGACTGTCACCACCGAAGCCACGTCGCTTGGTTCAGAGGCTCCATCCTTTACCAGGACAGAAGCTAGCTCTGTGGCTGCATCCCTGGCAGAAGAAATGGTCAGGAGACGTAATATCAGCGGGGACGTTTCCCGAACGAGAGATCGAAGACCCAGCGAACCCGCCACTCCAGACCTTGTCAGTCTGCTTGAGGAAGAGGAGAATAGTGCTTGTGGATCAAGCTCTCGTGAGACTGCTCGAGCCAGGTCCCCCGTAGGTGATGGCGAACGAGATTATGAAGCGGAACAGGTTCGTGTTCGACTCGGAAAAGGGAAGTGGCCCGACGATTTCATGGATGCCTTCCAAGCAAGCCCTCCCCGGTCTATTCCTATCCAGACAAAGACCAACCGAGAAGAATCTCCGCTTGGCTTCAGCCCTTCTTCGGCCTCTCCACCGCGAAAACCATACCTCGTTGGTGTTTCCCGCCCCAATTCGGATGGCACCGAGCCATTCCCATCCTCCCCTCGACGGCCCACCCATCGACCCAGGCATAGTGTGGATCCTGTACTCATGCCCAAGGAATCTATCTTACGTCGTGACGCTAGTCCTGATAGTCCCATCCCTGGTTCTCCTGGTTCCAAAGTAATATTGCGCCGCTCAAGCACAAGACATGGCGCTCGTCGCAATGGAATCTACGTGCCACGTGGTACCCTGGACGATCCAGATAGAGAGGGCAGCTCATCTGTGGTACCGTTTCCTAGGGCGGTATCTGGGGATCACAGCACCCGAGCATCACCTTCCCCCGACTCCCCGCCAGGCCCAGTTAATCATATAGATGGGTCCCGCATACGTGGTCGACTCCACAGCGAGTTTGATGATCCGAGGGCAAGACAACGCAGCCATCCGAACTCTTATGATGAGCCTTGGAGACCACGTCGTTCCAGGTATGGGAATATCGTCGATCTCGAGATACGTGAATAATAGAAATGCTAGTGATCTACCGGGTCGCGAGTCGATGGATGGTGGCACGGCACGCCAGACGATTGTGGTCGAAGAAGAGGGTAAAGCAGCTGTCCGATTCGTGAGTTTGTATCCGGGCATGTCATCTATGGGCACTCATGTGTCCCCGCTTTAAGCAACTCGGGAACTGTATCGGTCGAGGTCAATTCGGAGTTGTCTACCGGGCCTTGAACCTGACCACGGGTCAGATGGTGGCTGTCAAGCGTATTCGACTGGATGGTCTGAAAGAAGAGGAAGTCATGCAGCTTATGAAGGAGGTCGACTTGATGAAAAGCTTGTCACACCCGGGTATCGTCAAGTACGAGGGCATGGTGAGAGACGAAGAATTCTTGAACATCGTCCTTGAGTGAGGGAATCTCGCTTTGCATTGACACCACTGATCACTGACTCCTGGTCAAGGTATGCGGAGAGCGGGTCGCTCGGACAGACACTAAAGGCATTTGGCAAGCTCAACGAGCACCTTGTGACCAGCTATGTTGTCAAGATCTTGGAGGGTTTACACTATCTGCACAAATGCCAAGTTGTCCACTGCGACCTCAAGGCTGCGAATATCCTCACTACCAAGACCGGAAATATCAAGCTTTCAGACTTCGGTGTCTCTCTCAATCTTCGGGCGATGGAACGCGAACTTAACAACGTGGCTGGCACTCCCAACTGGATGGCTCCTGAGGTGATCGAACTCAAGGGCGCTTCGCCAAAATCAGACATCTGGTCGCTAGGGTGTACTGTCATCGAACTTCTTACCGGCCGTCCTCCCTACGGGGAGATTGCGAACAGCATGACTGGTGGGTGTTATTCCATGTGCTTATCACCAGATGGGATTGATTGGCTTGGACAGTCATGTTCCGAATCGTCGAAGACGAGATGCCACCGCTGCCGGATGACTGTTCCGAAGCACTCCAAGACTTTCTACAACAGTGCTTCCACAAGGACCCTCTGCAGCGCCCAGACGCAGAGAGGCTATGTGAACACCCATGGCTAAAAATGAATTGGGATGCACTCAAAGTAAGACGGCCTCCTTGCTCAGCACGTGGCATGACTAATTTGTCCACCAGGAACTCCGTCCTCAGGATAGTATCCCTTTCCTCCGCCGCGTCAGTACTGACCTTCAAAAAACCGACGTTGCCAAGGTGCTCGCCCACATCAACTCGCCCATCATGGAATCGCCATCGTCAGAGTCTCCTGCAGCAGAGGAGCCAAGTGTTCCACAACAGAACGTCTCCTTCAAACCCGCATCACCCCTCCCTGATGATACACCGGTCTCGCCTCGAAATCATACCTTTGTAAAAACTATCTTTGGGAAACGTAAGCAACTGTTCCATCCGCAGCTTTATTCTACTCAACGAATGTACGGCAGCGATGATCTGCAGAGTGTGCCTTGGGAGCGTGAAGAAGAATGGGGTTATTTGCGATCGATGCAGCCTCATAGCCCACGCAAAGTGTGCGCAAGACGCGGCGCCGAGTTGTGACCTTCGTTCGCAGCTCCTGTTGTATGCGCAGTTTGCGGAGAAGGGCAACTCCAACGTATTACACCAGTCCCAGGGTGGTGCAAACACGTCTTCCCCGCTCACACACACATCAGTGGTGGTTCCCTCTGAAGTTTCGTTTGTTACACCGCCCATACGTCCGAGCGCCGATCTCGCCCCGTCCACTCATTGCTCTGGCCAGTCGCTGCCTCCGAAGCCACCTGCTGCATTCAAAATCATATCTGGCTTCGGGCGTTCACGTTCATCTCTATCTGTCTGCCAATCGTCTACCTCCCCGTCGCCAACTCCTGCAGCTAACGCAGAAGACAAAGCTCCGGGGTGGAAATCATCCAAGCTCAGGCACCACGTAAACTCGACAGAGAGACCGCACTCTGAGTCCAGTAATAGCACGAGCGTAAAAACCATGGACAGTCAATCCAGTCGACAAGAGCCGAGACGGTCCTTCTTCTCGATTATGGAGCCTGATATAGACTCTCTGCCTCGGGCTAGTCGACGTACCTCTGAAGGTGCATCCTCCTCTAAAATTACTTCGAACGGGGGCTCTGCGTTCGAAAGGGTTCAGCAAGATGTACCTGGTACCTTGTACGGGGACTCCGACGGCCAGAAGAAACGAAACAATGAGAAGCACACCAACTGTGTGCTTCAATAGAGCCATGCATAACGATATTCATCCTTCACGACCAAATGATCGTTAACGTCCCTTTGTCCATGCCTGCGAGCATAATTCACGCTATTTTATGATTTAGTAATGTGTAGCCTGTACGCTGTCATCTCGCGAACATTTGGGACAGTATACGGACGAAAACCTGCTACCGATTATTCCCATGTCGCTTAGCTACATCGCATGTATATACATCTTTATCTGTATCAGATACACCTGACAATCCTGGCTATCTTGTGCTGAGCGTTCAAGGGCCCTTGACCTGCGAGGGTAAACTGTGAAAGGAGGTGCTGTTACTACCGCTCACCTCTCTCAAGCGACCTTGGCTGGCAAGGTACAGGGCACCGGTATCACCCCAAATTTGATAGCGGGTGATCTTATCGTCGTCGTCAAAGTCCAACACATATGTAAACGTTTCATCCCAGCTTTCGCGCGTGGTGATCCATGTGAACGTCGCAGTGCCCTTGACCGACACCTTTCTGACCTCGGGATCGATTATATACTCTGAGAAACGCATGTCCTCGTAGGTGATCAGAGCGGCGAGGGTGGAGAAGTAGCGCCGCACGCCCTCATCACCTCTGAATGGGCTGCCCAGGAAAGGGGCAAACCTGGACAGACCATGTTCGACGACTTCGCACCGACGGGTGTTGGAGAAGTGCGTGAGGAGAGTCTCTATCGACTCCTTGTGTGCAAAGTCATCGCAGAAACAATGGGCGACGTCGGAGAGGCAGTGTCGTCTTGTCGTCGGCAACATTTACAGTTTGAATGATTCGGGGGGCGTGGCTTGCCCCCCCGGAAAAAAGGCGACGTGATCAATTGCACCTCGTGGTAGCTACGCGACACTTGACAACCAGGGAAAAAAAACAAAAAACAAAGAACGTGTCCGTCCAAGTCACGTCCCTCTCAGACGCTTCCTAGTGCTGCAGGACCTATCCAGGATCGATGGTACGACCTCAGGTAGATCAGCAGCAGTCGGAAAAGGTCAGGTTTGCGCCAGCACTGTGAGTCTTCTTCGTGATGGCTCCCAACGGACGTCCAGTGCACGTCAGGGGCCTCATCATATCAACTGGCGGTAGATACCCATCCATGGACGACGATGATTCCCGCTGCATCGATCGCCAGGCAAAGCATGCATTGTCACGCGCGGTTCAGTCAGACACTCACATCAAGGATCTCGACGTAAGCCAACCGCACTTCTTTTTTTTTTTCCGGTTTGTTTCTTTCGTCGCCACGCATGTTCAATCCGATCCTTTTCTTTTTCTTTTTCTTTCTTTTTTAGAGCAAGCTGCGAGAACACTTGGGTAACTTCAGAGCGATCGAATCTTCGATTAAAGGCGCACTGGCAGAGCTCAATGTATGTGACGATATGCTGACATGTCGATCTCTCGTTCGTTTAACACTTTCCCCCCAAAAAAAATTGCGCAGAGGAATGTACAGCGGGCAGACCAAGCTTTGAACTCGGATATCCCCAAATTGCGCGACGAACTGGAAGACTCGTTGGTTATTCTTCAGGATCTCTCCACGACACTACCCCGCATCCGTTCGCGTGTCGCCAACATCCGTCATGCGTACGATTCTGGTCGAACGAAAGTGAGTCGTTGTCTGACAGGTTTTTTTGAGTACACCCGAATGAAAGAATTTGCATTTCTTAGGCCCAAGAGCTCGTTAGCAGATTGACGTGGTTGAACACGGACTTTCGTGAGCGTTGGAGGCTCATCATATTCACCTCTTCCGCGCCAGTATCTTGGCGATGGAAAGGACTGATGCGGATTTCATTCGCCGTGTTGCTGGTGACCTTTTTGTGGGTTGCCTTGGTCGCTATGAGTGGTGCCTACCGAGCACATCGACAACGGCTTGTCTGGGGTGAGAGGTTGATGTCATGACGGTGCAACCATCTTGGATCCTCGTTTCTCGTGATAGCCCACTGGACTATTCATCTCGAATTCTCTCTAGGCAATGTTTCGCCATGGCTTCAGCACTCCTTATCGTTCCTCGGTTATCCCCATTGCTCTCTCTTGTCTTGCCAACCATTGAATGACACCTTACAATACTGCTGTGTATATGTACCCACTCTGTATTATAGAATCAAGACCAATGGAGTGTAGTGTGCAGGTATCGGGTTCGACCTCAAGGGTTGCGTTACGACTCCGATGGTTTCCGCACCCAGAACAAGTAATTGCACTCTGCAGCGCCCCATTGAGTCGCACCACGGGACATCAGCTGCCAGTTACCACTCCAGGGTACGTAGATGAGGCCTCGTACTTCAGCCTCTGTGCGTATGGGGAGGCCATGATTGTATGTGCGTGTTATCCACGGCTTTCCAGGATGCTCCAGGTTTGGGGATGGTGAAGAGTACGTTGAGAAGAACGACACGAGTTCCGAAGGGTTGATGAATTTGGAATATGTGTGGGTCCCAACTGCGACCTTTCGCAGGACGTGCTCTGCTGCCAAGATAGTTAAAAAGTAAGAGAGGGGCGTGCGAGCAATAGTCGATAGGAAAAGATGGCCGCCCGGCTGGTGAAGACTGCGGTTCAGAAATGTTCGGAACAGCACTAGCTCCAACGGTACATACCTTGACCAGTTCTGCGCAGGTCGAGAGGAAGCCAGCAGGGTTGTCGACATGCTCGAGAACCTCCATCGAGCACACCATGTCATACCGTTTCGGCTCTCTGACAAGTTCCTCGGCACAAGTGTTCCGGTATACGAGTTCGCCAGCCGAGGTCGTCGAGGATGGGGACACTTGTGGATCAATGCTGGCATGCGCGGATGCAACACCAATATTCGATTCTGAGGCATCGATGCCCAGTGTTCGCGCACCCATCCTTGCCAAGCTCTGCATGAATACGAAGTGCTCAGTTGTGCATGAGTGAGAGCAGACACTGCGACCCTTACTTCGGAGAGCAATCCACCGCCACACCCGACGTCGAGGGCGTCGAGTCCCCGGAGAACGTCCCGCCTCTGCTCCATGCTGCGTCCTACTTCTTCTCCTTTTTCCTCGCGCGTGATCTCGATCATTTTTTCGCGGATGTATTGTACCCTGGTTGGGTTCATGCGATGGAGCAATGCAAACTCGCCATGTTCGTCCCACCACAACGAAGAAAGACGAGAGAAATGTGCGATTTCGTCCGCGTTGACGCTCGATCCGGCGTCCGAGGTTTGGAGCAGACGAACTCCGTGTGACGGGCGCGTTGCCCGTCGAAATGCAGTGGAGAGCATCCGAGTCGGTGGGATGAGAGTCATGGTTATTTTTCGCGCTCGATATTTGACACTAGCCACATCGATCGATGATCTCCAGGTTGATTGGAACAGCTACGAGAATAAAATGATGATGCTGTACAAATTATGTGACTCTATCCTCTGCTGACGCTGCTCCAGACAGTACTAAGCATCCCTCACAAACTTCCACTCGTCCCCAACTCGCCGCATCCGACCCCCACCTCTTCCCCCCGTCTCCCCCACGTTCGCCATCTCGCTCGGTTCGTCCGCCATCGGTTGATCATCATCATCATCAGCCCCTGGACTGTCACTCGGCTCGACGTCGCCATTCAGGACGATAGCACAGGAGGGCTCGGGTTGCTCCGTCACATTCGCGTACCCACCTCCATCTCGGAGGTTGCCGTGACCTCCTCGCCCGCCCGCGTAGTTTCCTCTGCCCCTGCCACCACGCCACCCGCCGCCGCGCCGTGAACCGTGTTCTTCCCAGTTTCCTTGTTGCCGCTGACCTTCCTGTGCGCCGTTGAACCCGCCATCGGCAACCCCAGCAGCAGCCATGCCTTTAGCCATCACAAAGTGCATGAGTTCCTCCTGTGACGGCGGATAGCCGTAAGTCGTTTGCCACCTGTTTCCCAGCGCTTCCCACGATGAGGGAGCAGTAGCATCAAACGTGCTGACATCAAATTCGTCAAGACCAGGCTGCTGCTGTGACGCTGAGCTCGGGGTATGAGTTTCAGTACTCTGCGCAGATGTACTTGCAGCTACCGACGGCAACTGATCAGTTACAGGTGTATGATAATCTGGCGGGACCCCAGGGGTAGGATCTACAGACGAATCCATCGGAGCTAGTGCCTGCGTGTCTTCGACCGACATTGATCTGGAGGGTGAATTGGATGATGCCCTGATATCCCGTCCAAACTCGTCTTTATCATGTGAGCTGGCAGGTGGTGTAGGTATTTCAGGCTGATGATGCGGGTCTCTGTCGTTCACAGGACGGCGGGGAAGACTGTGTGGCCGTACGTTTCGTCGTTCTTCTTGTCTGCGCGGGCTGCGCGAGCGGCTGCGTCGTGGACGCGAAGGCAGGTCCCAGTCCCGGTCGCGATGAATGAAACGATCATAGTTGTGGTGATCATCCCACCGGCCACGACCACGATAGCCACCGCGAGCACCACCACGTGGGTGTCGCTCGTCATGGAACTCGCGTTGATCTCGCCCACGATCTGGGTAGCCGTTACGGGCGTACCGTGTATCCCCTAGACTGTCAAAGCGTGAAACTCCCGTTTTTGGGGGCCGCGAGGGATGCGATGGTTCTGGCGCCGGATTCACGGGTGGAAAAGAATTTCCGTCTGTTAGTGGGGGTGGGGGTGTCGGGGAATGTTTGGCGAGTTTGGCAGTAAGGGCTAGCTGTTGCAGGAGTGCCAGTTGAGTCTGCTCAAGTTGCGGGTCGGTGTTTGGTGGTGTTTGGCTAAAGTATTGTAGTGAGCCTTGGACGCGAGGCAAGTAGAGGTAAATTGCGTACCTTGAGGGTTGGCTTTGGCCCGTGATTTGAGCTGCTTGGCCCAGCAAGGCAAGCAAGGTCGCCTGCACATCGGGAACGGGGATAGTAGGAGCGTAAGGAATCGGTTGAGATGTCGTGGGCATCGCCGGTGCTTCGGTCGTGGCGCGTAGTTCGATGGGTGGTATCGGATTTACGGCGTTCTCTGACGGAAAAGTAAACCAAATAGTGTTTCAGTTGTTACTCTCATTTCATTGGAGGCAAGAGCGCCAGCAAAAATAGCTAGAATTACACAAGCGGAAGAAATACTTAGCGGCCACATGTTTGGGTTCTGATAAGCACCTTTTCGTACGTCCGACAAGATATCCCTCAGTCGCGTCAGCACCGCCGAAGGAAAAGTATTCGATTTGACCCATATGTCATGAACTTTCTTTGCCTTTTCCTGTGGTTAGAATCGAGTAAGAATGTTGTACTTTGTTAACTACCCCTTGATCATGGGGATGGCAGAGGTCATGTGATAGAACGCGCTACGCGACCGGAGGGGCAAGGTTCCACGGAAATTGCGGCGAAAACGTAAACCACTCGTGCGTAGCCAGTGACCAAGCGCAGAGAATTTTTTTCATGGAAGAGCATGTTCCGATAACTAACCTTTGCTTCTGAATTATCCAGCGAGACCATATCCTGGAAGAGTCCGTCCAAGACGCCTTCAATCTTGAGGAGAAACGTTGCAGCGTTACCCTTTACCAAGTTAATATCACCCGTTACGCCACGTTTGATCACCAAACTCCTAGCAGCACGAGCCAAAGCATCAAAGGCATACAAGCTGGACACTTTGGCGAAACTCGCCAACGACTTGTGGGTTCGATAGAGAATTGCGACGAGTTTCGTGTCATCCTAAAACACCGTCCGTCAATTTCTGTCAACGCTGTAAATCCGCTGCACGCGCACCTCGAGCGATTTCATGGCGATTTCTGTCAACCTATTCATTTTTGAGGCAGACAGCCGTTTTGTGCTTACGACCTCCTTAAGAGTATTTTCGAAATCCTGAAACCTTGACGGTTAGGCACGACGAGGAAAGATGTCTTCGACGCACCTCAAGAGCAGCCATGTTCAGTACCCACGCATGAGCTTACCTAGCAAAGATTGTGGGTGCAAATGGTGGAAAGATGACCGAGTCGGGGGGTCGGTGGCAAACCGTACTTGTGTTTACTTGTGTTGTGGTTCTGAGCGTTTCGTCGGGTGGCTGAGCCGGTTGAATCACTTTGTGCAGCTCGATGTCGACCCGGGCGAAGGTGACCTTGGCTGCTTCATGTGCCATCTCTGCCTTCATCATATGGGGCGTTCACTACCAGCAAACTAAAGAGCGCGATGTATGTTTCATATTCTCTCTACTGTAAACACGTCTTCTTATGGTGCATAGGACATGTTCCAGGGGGTATTGCGCGATGACGAACGCAGAAGAGAAAAGATGCAGCAAAGGCAGCAAGACTTTGAAGAGTCGCAACGCAAGCGAGAAATATACGAACGCACCCAGACTATTGTCTCTGCCGAACGGAGTTGATACCAGTGCGGTGGGCTATGGGAGAAGGGCAAGCCTGAGGTCAGTCATCATACCACATCGCACCTGGATCGTACGGACTTGAATCAACGCTGGTGGTGTAGTGTCGAATGCCCCATCCACCCCACAGGGAGTGGATGTCGGCATAGCTAGCGCTTTCGATAGACCACAACCAGGGTAGCTTTTCAGCAGTCAGATTACACGCCGTAATCTTCTATAGTGCGTGACAACGTATTTCGAGTTCACTATGTAGCTCATGTCGACAGTGGGGTTAGCGACTTTCTGACTGTGATATCAAATTACAATCCTCTCTCATCTTCCTCGAGTCCATTACCATCTCTGCACAGTCGCCTCCACGAGAAATCAAGCTAATGGGGTGGGAGTTCGCCAACTAGGATCGTAATGTGGTTGTGATCACGTCAGCCAATTGGAGTCCGACAAATTTTTTGCGGGTACCGCTTGGGTGATTTGACCGGTGACCTTTCAACCTGTTCTATGTCGTGGTCGTTCTCGGTGGGCGGGCAGTGACTGGAAGTCAGTGGACTGTAGATCTGGGCGATACACGGTGTGTTTACCTTCTCATAGAAGACAATATGCATCTCACTCCAACCAGAAGCTGCAAACGATGCATTCAGCCTTCCTCATTGATGAGATCCTCCAACTCATATTCGAGGTCATCTTGAACGATGGCAAACTATCGCTGTGTTGTGCTGCAAGGTGTTGTCAAGCCTGGAAGGACCCTGCCCTAGACCGCATTTGGAAACAGCTTCCATCAGCCGTACCGCTGCTATCTCTTTTGCCAGGTTTTTCGATGCAGAGTGGTGACATTGTACGTCTCTTTCGCTCCACAGGGACAGTAGTCACTGACTTATTTATAGCGGCTTGACCCGACGACACCAGACGTGGTGGCATTTACAGCCTTCCGCTCGTATGCTGTTCGTGTCAAACACATTGTACACTGTCATCGCGTGCTCGCGGACCTGACAAGCATTCCTATGCATCTGTTTCACCAACTGAGTAACCTCGAGTCTGCTCGCATAGACAGTAGAGCTACTGGGGAAGTCGCCTTGCGCATGAGCCTGGCTCCTCGGCTTCGGGCTCTCGTGTTGCAGGTTGGTTACACCAAATCCAACGCGACCTCGACGACCGTGCATAGTATGATGTCACTTTTGAAAGGGTGCTCTTCATTGGAGCAACTGTATGTTAGAGGACATTCATCAGTATGCCTTCACATGCCTCTCAGCTGGACCACAGCTTTGCGCTCGTTATCGCTGCACCTGTCATCCTTGACAGGACAGTCCTTCATGACAGTGTCCACCCTCCCTCTCTTGGTGAATTTCGACGTACACGCAGACCGCTTATCATACGACGATCTGTCGACCGCATTCGCTTGCGCCTCTGACGCCTCTTTCTTTCCTGCACTGGAAAAACTGAAGATCCGTGCTCAGACGGCGCTCGTGGCGTTGATACTTCAAAAACTGCCCCGGAATAAGCTTCGTTCTCTCCACATAGACACTACGGGTCCTGGCCCATCAGCAGCATTCGATGACCTGTTCAAGGCGACGACAACCTTGCCGCTACATGAATTCACTCTTGAACATGCATTCTCTGTTGACGAATCAGAGGATATACCCGCATACACTCCGGACAAATTTTTCAATCTAGACCACTTCCGCCCGCTTTCGAAGTTATCCCTTAGATGTTTCATACTCGATTCTTCACTGCCACCCGACCTGTCGGATCCAGCTATCGAGGAGATGACCAAGTGGTGGCCACTCCTCGACCGACTCGAACTAGGAACCCGCACTGCCCTCGAAAATGTAGAGACGACTTGGAAGCCTAGGAACTCGCTGGCGAGCCTCTCTGCGTTGGCCACAGGGTGCAAGCGCCTCAAGAGTCTTGTCATCACCTTGGATGCGAATTCACTTCCACTTCCAGATCAGGGACCGCTCCCCCTAAGTTCTCATCCCCTTGCTTCACTGTCGATCAGTTCTCCTTCCCGACCTGACGTCCCATCGCTTTCGGCGATGCTTTCGAGGCTGTTCCCGTCTTTGGTGGATGTGACACCTGGGTTTGTCTGTGAACATGAAGATGCGTGGGCTGCCGTTCAAGCCACTGTTTCGAATCATGTTCATAGCGACGTGGAAATATAGGCATAGACCATTATGATGGACTTGATTTACTTAGATCTAGACTTAGACCATTATTTAAACATAGATCATAGAATTAGACTGTACTTCTCGACTCGCAATGATAAACCAAGTCCATCACACATATACCATGAAGCTTGTAGCTGATTGATCGATACACTGGTTCGACGACATGCTGGCATTGAGTCATACGCATACAACATATCAAGACATCAGTTTAATCTACACGACGGGCGGCTTGGTGCCAGGGGCGAATGTGTAGGTCAGACCGCACTTGCCACAGTATTGGCGGTCTTTGTGGAAAGCCATCTACAGACCGAGAGGAATTGAATAAATATGAAACAAGAAGTATCTCGGGAGCACGTACGAAGACACCCGCACCGCACTCGGCGGTGGGGCACTCGCGGCGAAGACGCTTGATTTTGCCGTCCGAGTCTACCTTGTAGTACTTGAGGATGGACATCTTGACCTTCTTGCGCTTGTGCTTGATCTTCTTGGGAGTCTAAATTGCCATTTGGATTTCAGTATCAGAATGGACGACGGGGACGACATATGGGCTGACGTTGTAGGTCTTCTTCTTGCGCTTCTTGGCACCACCACGAAGGCGGAGCACCAAGTGGAGGGTAGACTCTTTTTGAATGTTGTAGTCGCTGAGGGTGCGACCGTCTTCGAGCTGCTTGCCGGCGAAGATCAAACGCTGCTGGTCGGGGGGAATCCTACACGACCATGAGATGAATGAATCGATTGAAAAGAATGACCGACATACCCTTCCTTGTCTTGAATCTTGGCCTTGACATTATCGATGGTGTCAGAGGACTCGACCTCGAGGGTGATGGTCTTGCCCGTAAGGCTGCATTCGTTGGTCAAAATACATATGATGACGACTCATCGGCGAACAGTGTGTGGACCTACGTCTTGACGAAAATCTGCATCTTTTCGGGATGCCTTTGTCTATCCAACGAACTAAACGGTGGAGTCGTCGACAAAAGCGTGAGTTGTCGTTGTAGTCAGGAGGAAAGCTATCGGCGTGGTGTGTCGAAACCTTGATCTTCTGTTGATGGTCCGTGCGTGGTAAAATAGTAGAGCATGACCACATATGTACGATTATGTAATCGAAAGGGACGCACAGTCGCGTCGCGTCATCGTACATCGCGTTCATTACAAGCGTCTCGGTTCAGAACTAGAAAAGCAACCTGGCATCATGTATAGCGACGACGAGATGGACATAGACGCTGCTATCCCTTCTGCATCCAAAGGGAAGGAGAAAGCTATAGACATTATCGCGTCTTCTGACGGCGATACATTGCCCTGGTATGTCCCTCGTTCGGCGCGTCTTGGACTCACATCTTTACGGGCTATCCTTTCAGGGTAGAAAAATACCGACCAGTCTCGCTCAGCGATGTCGTTTCTCACAAGGACATCACAACTACAAGTAGGCATCGTCTTCCGGTCGTTGTTTTTTTTTTCTTTCGATGGCTCATGTTTTGATTCGCAAGTCGAGAGGTTCATCGAGAAAAACAGACTGCCACACTTGCTCTTCTATGGTCCACCAGGCACCGGAAAGACATCGACTATATTGGCTGTTGCAAGACGAATATATGGCGACGAGTATAGAAAGCAAATCCTTGAGGTGGGTTGCATCTTGAGCGGACTCCTCGCAACGGCTCATCATGTTAGCTTAACGCTTCGGATGACCGAGGGATCGACGTCGTACGCGAACAAATCAAACGATTCGCTGAAACACGTACACTATTCTCAAAGGGCTACAAGCTCATCATCCTCGATGAAGCGGACATGATGACACAGGCAGCCCAAGCAGCTCTCCGTCGTGTCATCGAGCAATACACCAAGAATGTTCGTTTTTGCATCATTTGTAATTATGTGAACAAAATTGCCCCTGCGATCCAAAGTCGATGTACACGGTTCCGGTTCTCTCCTCTACCCATTGTGGAGGTTGAGAAAAGAGTGAACATTGTCGTAGAGGCCGAAGGGTGAGTGTCAAGGAACGTGATCCGTCCACACAGGAGCCGCTGAACACATGCCAGAGTGAAATTAACCCCTGACGGAAAGCAGGCGCTTCTTAAGCTCTCAAAGGGCGATATGCGAAGAGCACTGAATGTCCTTCAGGCATGCCATGCTGCCTATGACACTATAGGGGAGACGGAAGTCTACAATTGTACTGGAAACCCACATCCATCGGACATTGAGACGATCGTCAACTCTATGCTCTCGGATGAGTTCACGACGTCGATTCAAAGTATGTTGCTTGCCGTCAACATAATTCGAACTCATGTGCATTTCTGCAGTGATAACGGCCATGAAGATCGAGAGAGGACTTGCACTTCAAGACTTGCTTTCTGGTGCGTACGAGTATGTGGAAACAATCGATTTCAAACCCCATGCCCGATCGTACCTGCTGGACTTTCTTGCGACCACAGAGTGAGTAACCACGTTAGCATCTGCTGCTGATTCGTCGACGAGATTTTTCCTCCAGACACAGACTATCGACTGGTGCCAGCGAGAAGATCCAATTGTCAGCTCTGCTAGGTGCTTTCAAGAACACCGTTGAGTTGCAGTCCAAGTGACCAGTGTATCGGGTACTACCTCTTCTGGAGGCATTCAACACTGATCTCCATCACAGAGTAGTCGTCTGAGTTACAGTTACCATCGTTCCCCGAGTCAAAATACTTGTTAATATTACGAATACCCAATTGCGATGCTCTCTAACGTGCTCCTATTAGAGCTCGATCATTGTCGATACTTCAGTCTACAACAATGCGCGTTGCAGCGATGCTTCCAATGCTTCCACCTCATCAGCCTGGTCGACGAGAGGGGGAGGGGATGGTTCTGAGCGCAGCGCAAAGTTCAAGAACCACTCCTTGCTCATGTAATTCCGAATACTGAGTGAATGTAGGTCAGAGCTTTCCCCACGACGGCGCAGCATGCTCACCCATCAGGCAACAGTACAACAACATTCATGCCCTCTGTCTCGGCGAACTTGCGTCCTTGTTCAGACTTGAACCAGGTTAGAGCACCACCGAGTGCACTGCCACTACTGCCCCCAACAAGGAGACCTTCTTTCCTCATGAGGCGTCGGACAGCTTCAAAGGCCTCTTCGTCGGTTGTCTTCAGCCAAGTGTCAACGTCACCTGGGTTCCTCGAGAGGACTTCAGGAATAAAGTCGTAGCCAATGCCCTCGACGACATAGGGTTTGCCAACCCCTTGATCATTGAGGGTGTCAGGAAACGCGAGAATGCTGCCAATCTACAAATCACACATCAGTAACCACAACGTATGCGGTGATGAATGATACGGACTGGATCCACTCCGACGACAATGCAGTCAGAATTATGCGTTTTCTTCAACGCGCGAGAAATTCCAGTGATAGTGCCTCCGGTACCTGCACCGGCGATCAAAGCATCTACCTTCATGGACGATGGTCTCGACGAAGAGAATGGAGTAGAAGTGACTGCATCGATGATTTCTGGCCCAGTCGTGTATTCATGGGCTAATGGGTTGTTTACCTGTTTGCTGTAAGAACTCGCTCGAGCCGAACGAGCTGCGATACGTACGTTACGATATTGATCAAGAATGACGGCATGTGGAATTTCACGCTGGAGCCGCTGTGCCACTCCTACAATCGTTAAGGAATTCAGCCACGAGGGGTGTGAGAGATACGATGGGGGTTCTACCTATATGGCTATTGGGTGAATCCCAGGGTTCCTCATCAGGTGTGCGGATGACTTGGGCTCCGAGTGCTCGAAGGAGCGCTTCTTTCTCCCGCGACATCTTATTTGGCATGGTTATGATGACTGAATATCCCTTATCTACCGTATTCAGCAACCATTCAAGCCGGAGGCGAGTTGTAGTACCTTGATTGCACACGTCATGGCGAGACCGATACCTGTTCGTCCGCTTGTCTTAGATGGGGTCACACGCAGGATATGTGTAGGAACAGACCTGTGTTGCCAGAGGTTGGCTCGATAACGACGCTTTGTCCGGGAACGAGTCTGCCCTCCTTCTCCGCAGCAAGCACCATGGCCTTTGCAATTCTATCCTTGACTGAGCCACCGACGGAGAGGAATTCAACCTTGCCCACTAGGGAAGAGAAGGGTGTTTTATGCTTCTGAAGAGTGGGCGAAGAGGTGGAAAGCACATACATAGGTTGCACTTGAGGCCTTCCGCGGCAGCGATCTTGTCTAGTCGGACGAGTGGGGTATTTCCCACAGCATCGAGAGCATTGTCTAGAATGTGGCGAGAAGTGACCATGGCAGAAGACAGTAAAGGACGGACAAGAAGCAGACGGGTTTTCCGCTACGCTTATGACCGTTTCGGATCGGATCTCTCCATGGCCGAAATTCGCACTATAATTCCGAATTGTCTCATTCGTACACTGCTCGTGATAAGTGTTACGGTAAATATGTGTCGTACGAGGGTCGTCACATCGACCTCATGACATGACCAGACATGCCCAACTCAAGACTTCAAGATATCCAAGTTTAACGGCCAGGATTTCCCTATCCATGTAGCCAGCTCCGCGTGGTCCCTGTATGGATTACCTGTGTTCGGGTGAACAAAGACACTGGTAAACGCGTGGCATTAGCAGTCATGTTAGTAGCTGGGTGAATTCCATACTCGCAGGGGCCACGGTGCACGACGAGCCAGGCAAAAAGCGCTCCTGTTTGATGGGGAGTGAACGTGTTGACTTCAAACATGGCGGTTGGGTGAGGCCCTGATAAGCGGGTGAGGCATGACCACGATGCAATGAACGAATCATTTGACATACCGACTGGCCTGTCCCAAAGCCGATAGAGGGGGAGCTATATATAGGGTAGATAAGCAAAGAAGAGGAGACACTGGCAGGAGCAAGACAAGCCCTTGCCTCTGGGAACTCGCGTCCGACATGCGCGTAGAGTTGCCTCGCATATTCAGTCTGTTCTGGAGAACCATGCATGTAATATACTATGTATCATCCTAAGCAAAATATTAAGAGGAGCTCTGGCAGACTTGCCATGGAAATCAAACCCGGCCGAGGATGTTTTTATAGGTGCAGGGAATTCATGATAGGCAGGAGAGAGCGTGGGCTGCTTATCATTTGAATCAACGGGAGCCGAAGGCACTGGCAGGGACATGGTTGACGTTGATGGCAGAAGTTCGTGGCCAATTTATGACTTATCGCCCGTTTACGGTTCCGTGTTGATCCAACGGCGACCGCAGCTCTGGACGGGAAGCACAGCCTACTCGATCAGACAAATGTTGGCGGCGACAAGTTTTCACATTTGCTCATCTTCCGTCAAGCATGGATCAGTTCAAGGCTCACTATTAAGCGAGACTCGTCCACTTCGTTCCTGCTACAAGGGAACCCTTGACTGAATTGAAGAAGCATCCGACGCCAGCCCCTAGAAACGCCAAGCACGTCTACCCAAGCTCACAACGCCGAATCGCGCCACACAAGTCTGTAACCGTAGATCTGAGAGACACTGCAGAATTCTGGCTAGAGACGGCAGACGGTGGCGGACATTAAGCCGTCGTCACGGTCGATACTACTATGATGTGAAAAAAAAAAAAAAAAAAAAAAATACAAGGGTGGAAATTTGAGAGAAGCGAAGTCACATAGCGGACGAGTTTCAACATACTTGACACGACATCCATACACTCAGCTCTTTTTTTTTTTCTTTTCTTTTCTTTTCTTCCCCCCATCGATCCCGCCGAGTCGCTTTCCCTGGCGTTAGTTGCCCTACCACCCTTTCTTTTCTTTCCTTGAATGCGGCCCCTGCCCCTCTCACAGTCACCATCTTGGTTGTCTCGAAATCAAGCGGACCCATCCCCATCTTTAGACACCCATCAGTTACAGACCCTCAATCAAGTCTCTCTTTCTCCTACTTTCACCTCTCCTCGCGCAGCCCCAAAGGCGCCCACTTTCAAGAATTCAACTCTCAAAGGTTTCCAGTCCGTTTTCCACCGCAAACCCCCTCCTTCTCCCTCCCAAGTCTCCCTTCACTCTTTTGACTCTTTAGGAAACATCACCCTTAACCACAACCATCATCCTTACGCAGCTATGCCACCACCACCACTCCCCGTTGTCTCAAATCACGATACTCTCGACGATGAACAGGAATGTCCCGTATGTCTCGAGCCTCTCAGCTTCAGCTTCAGGTTGCCAGGGGAAAAGCCTCACGTTGTTCCCGAATGCGGCCATTCACTTCACGAAGTAAGCATGTACATTTGCTCAATATCCAACTCCCTTATATCCCCATCCTCTAGGCGTGTTTCACTGCTGTTTATGGTCCCCCCCCTGGCCAGTCCAAGTCCGCTGTCCCTCGCAAGTCGAATTTGGGCGTATGCGGCGTCTGCCGCCGTCCCATGAAAGTCGGCGATGGCGACCATAGCAAAACCAATAGTCAGTGTTTCTGTCAAAGTATATACAACTCGAACAGTTTTCATTCCCCTTCGTAGAATTGGCTGCTCTCACAGGCATGGGTGATCCCCATGCACCCGCAGTTTATCCTGGTCGCGATACACAAGCCTCACGAAATCGCCGCATGCCAGCGCCAAGCACGATAACGCCATACAACCCCATGGACGACGACCCCACCGATCATGCCGTCTCTGTAAAATCAACACCCAGCGATTCTCACTATATTGTCGCTCCTTCTATCCAGGTCCGACCCGAATTCTCATCCATTCCCAGGTCTGGAGATACCTCCCAGCCGCTCACTTGTATCGTCGTCATCGAACTTCCCGCAAGGCGTAACACATCCCATATACCCGGGCCAGTGGTGTCAGATCCATTACCCCTTCGGAATACCTCCGCTCATACACGACAAGATACCGAATTATCTCAAATAACATCACGAGGCTCAGAGCGACAGGCCCCACATTATCCCTCGTCTGATGGATGGGCTCCTGCATACAACGCTACCGATACGGAATCGTCACGATATGCACCGTCCCAAACGCTTGAGGAAGAGTCCCCTTTCAGCGCGATCGTTGATGATCTCAGAAATCGAATTATTGATTGGAAGGGACATGCGCTATCTGGGCTTGGCCCTCTCCAGATGTACGATTTACTGTCTGTTCGCCGCGATGCACTTGTCCGGGAATTTTTCGTCTATTTATTCAAGGAAGCTATCATCTGCGTAGTAGAAGAGAAGAAGCGTTCCCTCGGTCGCTTCTTGCATTCTCCTGCATTCAACGACTCGCCGACTGCTATTTCTGGGTCAAGCAGCCAGTCGAGAGGAGTTCTTAGGTTAAAGGGGCGTATCTACGTGCGACACATCAAGCGGATTACAGTCGGCACAACTGGAGACCTGAGTCTCACGATCGAGATGGAAGATGAACGCTTGGATTCCTTCATTCTCGTCTTCAAGGATCGCTCTTCGCTTGAGGCGTGGAGAAACCAGATCCAAGCCCTCGTCACCGCTTTCCAACAGCAACAAACAAGTCATTCTCCTCCTGCATTTGGTCGTGGGTTGGACATCGAGGAATTTGGCAGTTCAGAGAAGGCGTCTCGTGCGCTAAGCGGTAGCACGGCTTCTACCACCCCCAGCACCGTGGACAGCCTTCTCCAGGCGTCTTCACGGTCCACCCTATCATCGGCCACGTCACAAGGCTCGGTCCATCAGCGACCAATGCAAAACAAGCTGCAGACCCTGAGCGAGGAGGATGCGATGCTGCGTTACGATACCCGACCTTCTGGCATTGTAACACCACATGTATCATCAGGACCTTCAAATTCCCTCGCGCCTCTCCCCCATCCACCCCTTGACTTGATCCTCATCATTTCCTTGCCTCCTCCAAATTCACCTCGCAGCACTGCAGATCTCAAAATACGTGTTATCAAAACGTCACTTGACTTTATTCTTGCTTCTCTTGGAATAAAGGACCGGTTGAGCTTGGTGACCTTCGAGGTCGGAACAGGGGGGCGAGTGCGGAAAACGCCTTACCTGTGCCCAGGGCGGACCCACAGCAGAAACAGATTGCAGAAATTCATCGACGAAATGGGACGCCCAGACAGCAATCAGAGCATGGAGGACGAGTTCTTGGTCAGAGCTTCCAAAGACGAAAAGACCGACGTAGTAACCGCTGTGAATCATGGTTAGCGATCTTTCTCGTCTATTCGTGCCCAAGACTTACCGACGCCACATAGGCCTTGACGTTGTATTGCAACGCAAGTCACGCAATCCCGTCTCAGGGATGATACTTGTCAGTGACGCTTCGGATAGCACAAGACGTGCTCAGATGGATTTGGTTCTTGCTCGCGCCGAGGCAGCCAACATGCCCATTCATTCGTTCGGTTATGGGCGATCGCATGACCCTGCCTCCCTCTGGCTTATGTCAAACCATACCAGCGGAACATACACATTTGTCAAGGATTGGTACGATCTTCGGGCATGTCTTGCTGGTTGCGTGGGGGGTATGATGTCAATAGGCCTGCTCAACATGAAACTCCACATGAAGATCGTTGATGGGCAACGTTTCCGCATTCGCAAGGTCTCTGGAGGTCCCTCATCAATTCTGTCCACTGACGGCCACAACGTCGACATCGACGTTGGTGAGCTGCGGTACGGGGAATGCAAAGAGATGCTCATCGAGTGCGAACTCGATAATACCGAAAGTCGTCGTATAGCAGCCGGTCAAAACGGTAGTCGGACTCTCAACGCAACCGATCAATTCGTGCAATCCATGGGCCTCGACTCACTAGGTATCGAAGACTCCCCGAATCTTGTGGATGGCATGATGGATCGAATGATTGATGAGGTGCCTGTATTCGAGGTGGATGGGTCTTTCTATGACCCTGCTGCGACGAAGCAGGTATCTCGACTCGCACATCCCGTGCTATTAACTATCACACTCCTGCCTATGACTACACCTGGTTCGCCAAAACCCCCGAAACCATCAGACCCTGTCATTGTACGGCGCCGGATGGAACTCCTTGCATCGGACATGATCACCCGCGCGCTCGTCCTAGTCTCACGGAAAAACTTCCCGCAAGCACAGAAAATCATGAACGAGACCAAACGTATCCTCCATACGGTTCTCCAAAACGTATCCAAGACGCTGCCGGCGCCCAACACCGACGGCTCTACCGTACGCAACCGCAAAGAAATTCTTATTCTCGCGGCAGTTCGTACGCTGCAAGCTATTCTGCAGGACCTCCAGCTGTTGTCAGAGGCGCTGGATGAAAACGTCGAGTTATTTGCTCGCGATCAACGGAACCTCGGTGCACAGCAGGTAGGCACGAGGTTATTTATGTTGGAAATGAGCTAACTTCTCGTAGGCTATGATACTGCGCGACCAAAAGAGCTGGAGCAACCGGAGCGCTACCGAGCGCGTGTTCTGGACCGTCGACAATTCAATCGAGCTGGTCTCTCGAAGCACCGACTGGGTGGCACGGGACTAAGGTCCCAGACCACTCTCTCCAGGTTATCTTGCTCGTCGTGTGTTGTTTGTCGCGGTCCCCTGCTCTCTCGCTCTTTTGGTAGCTTTTCGATCACGTTTCCTTATGATTCCCTATTGTACTTGGCCGTGTGACGTTGTAATTTCCGTCTGGCTGCGTTTACTGTGAGCGTGCCATACTTTCAGCCATGAATGTTAATGTTCTTTATCTTTTTGTTTCAGTTGTATACCAGGTTACCCCATTTCCCGATATTAGCTTCCCTCTGGAATCACTACTCATGATTCCATCACCTATTCTCAGAGAGCAAGGAGAGTAATAGGAGTCGATTACTTATGTGTTTATACAGCGTATCATTATGCAAACCGACCGTGAATGAGCTCGAGCGCGTGGTATCAGGGGAGATAGAGTTCACGCGTATCCTAACCGCTGTCGCTCCTCCTTGTCCCGTTCCAACCATTTTACTTTGCTCTCCGTTTCAGTGAGAACGTCATCCCAGGCGACAAAAAGCTCCGAAAGCGTGTCTACCTGGAACAACAGAAAAAAAAAAGAGAATCGACATGCGGGGATTTGCCAATGATGAAGGAAACAGCTCACATGCGTCGCATGACGTTTTACCAGGCTAGCGATCCGCTTCTCTAGAGAAGCGGCTAATTTCATGTCTTGTTCCTGCGCTACGAGAAGCACACGCAATCGCGGTTGCAACGCCTCATAGTCTGAGTGACCGACGCCAATCAGCATTTGTCGTAAAACACACGGGGAGGAGGAGAGACGTATTGTTTACCCGCTAGCTTTCCAGCTGACAATACCCCCTTTTGCTCGAGCAGTTCGATCTCGCGCATGTCGTGGTCGGCGGCACGGATGTCGGGTTCCATTTCTGAAAGGAACGCGTCGAGTTCTTCTAGCGACATATTCTCGTATGTCGGTGTAGGCCCTTGGAGGGTCCCAGAGAGAGCAAAGGCTGGCGTGAGCAACTGTGCATGCTGATCATCTAAATATCTCCAAACCCGGGGGAAGGGGGAGGGGGGGGGGGAACACGTCAGAGAGCAACCACAAGTATCTCTCGGAAAACGGCGCCGTTCCGTACATTGATACATAAACTTTTTGAGACCGTCGTTGGACTCGACGACGTTGTTTAACCGACGTTGAACGTCCCCGGCGAGATGGATGAGGCTTTCGCCGGGTTTGAGCTCGGAGATGGGTTTCTCTCTTCTTTTGCGGTCCCGTGTTTCGTGTCGGACGCCGAGGAGGAGGGCCTCTAACCAACGGAGTCGGAGTTCTAGCGAGAGAACGGGATCGATGGTGGTTGGGGCTGGGTCTATCGGGAGTGACGCCTGCGTCTTGGCGGGAGATTCGGTGCCATCGAGGGATTCGAGCACGTCAAGTTCCGAGTGCTCGGATGAAGCGACGGCCATGCTCGTCGTGCTGGCGGTGACGGGTGGTGGGGATGATGGTGGAGTAGACGATAACACACGGTGTCTCTGAAAATCTCCCAAGAAAACGCTTCCGAGGGCGGACATTGTGTGAGGCAAGAATAGCACAAGCAGATAATTTATTTATACGGATTCGCTCAATTCGATCGGTAATTGACTGTACCCCGCAACGGTCCTCCCATCTACCGACTGCCAGACTCCCCACACCGCACTTTGTATGCTTCCCCACATACCTTCGCCCCACCCACTCGTCTTCTCGTCTGCATCTGCCTCCTCCCCTTGCAACACACTTTCCGCCGGTCTTCTCCACCGCCTCAACAGCAGCGAACTCGTCACCACACTCACACTCGAGAACGCCATCGCAGCACCTGCCATCATTGGATGCATATAGATTCCAAAGGGAAGCAGTAAGCCCATCGCAAGCGGAATCCCTAACAAGTTATAGATACACGCCCACGCGAGGTTCCTCCGGATCGTACGGAAGATGGAGCGGGAGAGGTGGAGGGCCGCAACGACATCGAGGAGATCAGAACGCATAAGGACAATGTCGGCTGCTTCAATGGCAACCGACGTGCCAGAGTTGAGGGCGATGCCAACGGTGGCAGCAACGAGCGCAGGCGAGTCGTTGATTCCGTCTCCAACCTGTTGTAGTGCACAGAGTTAGGTCAGAGGGAGGATGAAACGGGTTGAAGCTTACCATAGCGACACCTCCCCCCTCCTTCATGATCTCGGTCACAAGCGAAGCCTTGCCCTTTGGACTCATATTCGCCCATACATTCTCGGGTTGAATGCCCACCTGCTTCGCCACGGCCAAGGCAGTGCTCATCCCATCGCCTGTCATCATACCCACGTCAATACCCATCGTCCGTAAAGCCCTGATGGCTTGTGCGGAAGACGGCTTTGGCGCGTCTGAGAGGGACAGCGCGAGGATGGGGACAGGGAAAGAGGAGCTACGACACATCGATACGTACACGACCGTTCGTGCCATGGGACTTTCTCGGGCCTCGAAGTTGGATAACGCGGAGGGTAGTATCGCCTCTTCAGATTGTGTGACAAACCTGGGAGTGCCAACCAAAAGCGTATATTTTGATGCGGAGAGGGAAAGGACAGCTCTGACACCAGCCCCGGTGACGCTCTCGAACGACTCTACCGTAGGTTGGGGTACGTCGAGTCCACATTCCCTTAGGAGATTCCTGCCATATCCTGCAATGGCCTTGGCGAGAGGGTGTTCTGAACGTACTTCGGTTGCTGATAGCATTGCAATAACAGCTGCACGAGTCGTCACCCCGTCCGCACACTCGACCGTAAGTGTGCGTGGTCCGGCGGCTTCTTCGGCTAGATGGCTGTCCCGCGGAGGAACCCATACCAGCCCTGTAACATCAAGTTTGCCCTCGGTCACCGTACCGGTCTTGTCGAGCATTATCCGTTTGATAGATCGACTCGCTTCCAATGCTCTCCCGCCTTTGATCAAGATACCATTCTTCGCCCCCACTCCTGTCCCCACCATGATGGCGGTTGGTGTGCTTAGTCCTAATGCGCAAGGACAAGCCACTACAACCACCGATATACACATCTGCAAGCACACAGCGAGCTTACTGGCCCCGTGCCGATGGAACATCGCGGGTAACGCGTCCACATTGAGTACATTCGCGATGGTCATCCATGCCACGAATGTGAGCACAGAGAGAGCGATCACCACTGGTACAAAGTACCCTGCGACGCGGTCTGCGAATGCCTGGATAGGGGCTTTGGAAGTTTGGGTTTCCTCGACGAGTTTGACGATCTGCGCGAGCGCTGTATCTTTGCCTGCACGCGTGACGAGCATGTCGAACGTTCCTAAACCATTGACAGTGCCACCGATGACTGTATCGCCGACCTGTTTGAGAACGGGAATGGGTTCTCCGGTGATGGCGCTTTCATCGACGGAGGAGGAGCCACAGATGACAGTACCATCCGCTGGTACCTTGTCCCCGGGGACAAGCTTGATCGTATCACCTACTTGTACGAGCTCTGTGGGGATTCGCTTCTCCTGGGTACATGCTGGCGCATCTGTGTAGATAGTGGCCATTGTCGGCGCGAGAGCCATGAGATCTGTGAGTGCGGCACTGGTCTTTCCCTTTGCGCGGTTCTCCAGCCAGCGGCCAAGAGAGACGAACATGATGAGCATGGTGCTGGTGTCAAAGAAGACAAAAGGACGAAAACCGGGAGTGGTATTGAAGGCTGCGAAAAGCAAGGCAAAAATTGAATAAAAGTATGCAGCAGACGTTCCGAGCATGATGAGGACGTCCATGGTAGGGCTTCTATGCTTGAGTGCCTTGAATGCATTACGATAGAATTTTTGACCGATCCAGAATTGTGCGGGGGTAGTAAGGGCGAGTATGAGAATGTCGGTGAGATAGATGCCGTTAAACAAACGACAGCCGACAAACGTATGTAAAAAAGATATGTGAGGTGCGACCATGCTGAGGAAGAAGACGGGTAGGGCAAAGGCAATGCTCCACTTGAGGCGACTAAACCACTCTTGAATTTCTTTGGTCCTCGCGAGAGACTGTTTCTGAGTGGCATCCTGTTGATCAGAAAGTAGAGCGTCAAATCCCATTTCTTCAATTCTGTCGACCATCTCTCGTGGACCGATCAGGCCAGGTTCGAAGTCGATCTTTGCGGTCTCTGTAGCAAGAGAGACTGCGACATTATGGATGCCAGGCATGCTGCGGAGACCGTTCTCGACGGTAGAAGTACATGACGAACAGGTCATGCCATATATTCGGAGTGTGACTGTATCTGACCGAGCTTCAGGAACGAGCGTGGCATCGAATCCAATGTCAGATATTTCCTGTACAAGAGAGAGATGGTGAGCGAAGAGAGGAGAAGCATGATGGACAGAGTTACGTTGATGATCTTCTCTGCGGTCCACCCTGTTGGGTCGTATTCGACGACACCGCGTTCGGCAAGGAGGGCTACCTTTACAGAGTATATGCCAGTTTGTGTTCGGAGTACTCCTTCAATCGACTGCGAGTGGTGTGAATGTCACTGCAGCCTAAACGCCGAAAGACTCACTTCTACGCATGCACCGCAAGTCATGCCCTCTATTCGAAGTTCGCATTTACCTGGTGTGGGATCGCGTGATATCGATGGGAGCAAGGGCTCGTCGCTTGTAGATGGCAACTCCACGTCGCGTATCATCGACATGGACTGGTGAAAGAAAGTGAAGGCTATGTATGCTTCAAGCATCAGCTCTATTTCTGATCAAGCGGTGTTACATAATATCATGTAGTCCCTACTGGCACAGCCACCCCTCTCGAATCTGGCACAGGTCCACCGACTCTTTTCAGCAGCATTTGTTGATAGTTCTCCCAGGCAGAGATGAGCTGTAACCACCGTGATCAGAATTTGCCCAATCGCACTTACCACCATGGTTCACTTACCTCTTTCTGTCGTGAAATCATCCCATTCAAAAAGGCTTGCAAAGCATCTTTGAAATCGTCCATCCGCTCCTGTTCAAACCGTGCCATCTCCAACTTGATCAACTTGGAGCATTGATCAAATTCGTGCTTCGCATCCAGCGCGCGCCGCTCGGCCTGTGCAATCCACATCCTTAGTGACAGATACAATCGCGGATAGCATGACACAGCTTGCCTCGGCAACTAAACTGACCGTATGGCCCACCCGTTCAGTTGGAAGGCGTCCCTGTGTCCGGGCGCGCTCATGTATTTGCCGTACACGTCGGACCTCTGTATCAGCGGTTTGCCAATTCGTGTACGTTCGTACACGGGAATTGAAAGCCAGCTTCGTATCCGGGTTTAAATCGTGTTTTCAGCCCAAATGAATCAAACATACCCGAACAGAATTGATGAGTCTCGAATACTCGTCCGCTATTCCATGATGAGATACTTCTTTTGCTGGTTTGAAGATGAAAGAGATACCTGTGCTCATAAGTGTAATCATGTCCTGCTGCGACTGTATATTCTGAGCTTCTGCTGCCACTTGCTCGACGTTCGCCAGTGCACCAAGTGTTTGCTGCAACTGTTCGCCGAGATCGGATGCCGACAACTCGGCGACGGTCGTCGCAAATTCGCGCGTAGCGGAAGCAAGTTCTGTGGAATCGTCAGCATTGGTGTTATACTGTTAGTGAGCAAAAACGGCACAGAAAAGATGCGCACCAGCTCGTTGTTTTGCAGCGATCTCGATACTCTTGACGAGACCGCGTAATTGGGATTCGAGTCCGTCCAGGTAGGCACGTTGTTTATCAAACCACTGAACAAGATATGTGTTTCGGTCAATTGTTACCATCTACATCGTCATGCTCACCTCATCCGTTTCGTGGAACCGAGGACCAGCTAACGTCTGTCCAATCGATGCCATGAGTCCCCCTTTCTCGTGAGCTGCCTCGGCTTTTCTATGCTTGATCTGCAAAAGAAAAGGCGCTTAAACTACAGAACAAAGGCGGCAGCCAAAGGGACCAACGTCTAAAGCAAAACTGTCGCTCTCCAAGAAGAACTTGAGATCTGGGTCCTTGCACAGCACGGGATGGTTCGCTATCTTCTGTATGCATTTCTCGAGTGCTAAGCGCCGCTGCTGTATAAATTGCTCGTCAAATCGCCCAAAAGGATTCTTTTCAGGTGCCGGTGGGACGACGACCCCGGGATTGTTCATGGAGAGCATTTCATACAGCCAGAGGAAATCAGAGTATCGACGGAGAACAGAGAAGGTTGCTTTGGAAAAGAGGGGCGAAGACGTCTGGCATGAACCAGGGCACCGAGTGAGGCGGACGGATTGACCAGCAAGCAGCAACATACCCAGGTGTGCACAGTATAAAGAGTGTGAGCTCTGATAGGGTCCCCGACCTTTTGTGGGTCCTCCACTGAGATAACGAAAAGAGGCGGGATCGGTCCTTCGCTACGTTTAGGCGCAGCAGGAGATCCAGACGGCTATGCATCCGAACAGCGTCAGCATTCTATCACGAGCTCAAGGCGATAACAGGGAATACTCACCTGAGGAGATCCAGCGTTTCTGAATCGTGCCGTCTGTCCAATGGGTGTGTCGTCGTCGTCGTCGTCGTCGTCGTCGTTGTTGTTGTTAGCGGTAGTGATTGACGTAGAAAAACTCGTGATGGTCGCAGCGTGGTCGTGACTACCCCATCCTGTCTGCCATCCTCCGTGGCTCTCGCCTCCTAGTGCAAGGCTGGCAAACGCACGGTCAACGTTTGGAGGGGATTGTTGGTCCAGAGGTGAGACTATCGCCCGCTCGGGAGACGTAAACGAGGAAATGGGTTCTTGGGGGGAAGAGAATTGTGAAGGTGCAGGCTCTTCTGCGCACGATAACGATGTGACAGCACTGGTACCAGCCTCGTCTGCAGGTGGAATCGGAGGCGCCCTCTCGCGAAGAGGCGACTCGGAAGACTCTGGTTCCACTACGGTCTGGGACTGTTCCTCCGCGCTCGGCGTAAATGTTTCAAACCCGGGCGTTCGTGACGTCGTTGTAACCGGGTGTGCATCGCTATGGCTTGCGTTCTGCTCGTCTTCGCGGTCCTCTGCTGTCACTGTAGCTGCATCCAGCGGGTCGGCTGGCGCAGCGACGCTGCCTTGATCGCCATGACCATGATCACTCGTGAAATAGGACTCGGTTGTGTCTGTCGTGCTTGGATGGTCCTCGAAACCTGAATTGAAGTAGTCGATATCGGAGTGAGAGGGCACTGATTGTTGTTGTTGCCCGAAGCTGGACCAAGGGTCCGGAGAACCCGAACGTGGTTTGGCAAATGGGTCTTCAAACGGGTTCTCCTCGAGTATGTTTCGCGAGGGTGCAAGCAAGTCGTCGAAACCGTCCATGGCGCGTGTGATAGATAGTGTAGGTTATGGAGTTTCGACGTGTCCGTGATAGAGCTTTGTCAAATGTTGAACTTTGCTTCAGACGTTCCAAATGCAAGGTCCTTGTCAGTTCATAAATCAAGATGTACATCAAAGGCATCAGCAATGCTAGTCATCATTATTCTAATGGCATCTCGTCGGCAGCATTCCCCAATGACATCCAATTGGCCAAAATGCTATCTGTAAACGCTTGTTCTTCGTGCGCCAATGTCTGCACCATCTTTGAAAGAAGCGTGTTCTCCCTGTTATGAAGCACAACACGTAGTTCGTGCCACATGCTTCCATGCAGGCGTTACAGTCAGCGACGGACCCATCGATGGTCTGAATGTGCTCACCATGCTCGAATGAACACTCGTCGGTTAAGAAGTGACGCAATGGTTGCCTGATCTTTCTCGATGAGAACGAGCACTCTATCGGCGTCCTCCTGCCACCCATCCCTCTGAGCCGCTTTAATGCCTTCAAGCTTCATTGAATTCGAGTCCACTCGTTTCTTGAGGCGCTCGACATTATCAACCGCGAGACGATCATGCCTGACAAACAGATCCCGCATAGCTATATAGAGGTCCCGTTGGCTCTGATAACTCGTTGTAAACAAGCGGCCAACAAAATGTTAATCGCTTAGGTTACCTTCAGAGACTCTAACGTCGACCGTAGCAGAGCGTGTGTCTACTGAATTCAGTCCTGGTCCCGACCTGAAAAAAGAAAGGGGGACGTACGCGCTTCTCCAACAGATCAGACTGCTGTTGCGTATGTTCAGCGATGCGTCCGATTCCATGCCGCACGCCGTCGCAAAACTCGCATTCGTCACCTCTCCAACACCTCTCATTAACTTCAACGACGACTCTCAAAACGTTCGTCAGGCGTGCCAGGTCAGCCTGCCCACCGGACACATCGGGTTCAAAAGAGCCATCAGTGCACAAAGAATGGCCAGAACCCGACATTGGTGATGCCGGTGCAGAGGTACCAGGAACGTTTAGCAACACATTAGACCAGAAGGGGAATATGGAGTGAGCCGGCACATAGGTGGGGCGAAGATTTGGTGGAACCCATACCGCAGCTGATTCACGTCTCTTTACGATGCGTTCCGTGAGTATACATATCTTCTGCCATTGTTCAATCAATGGGTTTATCTTTCCACGGACAACTCTGGAACGCAAACGTCAGTATCTCGAGAAATCTACTGATCCACCACCCACGCAAGTTTCTCTTCAAGATCACTGGGAATAGACATTTCCTCTATCCGGTCGACTCGCTTACTGGTGGATTCCTCCTCAAGAGCGACCGCATTCTGTTTGCGCCACATTTCAAAGGACGGCTCCGTCAAAAATGTAGAAAGAAGACCATCTTCTTTGATCACAGGGTGGTTTCTGCAATCGTTGATCAAGAACGCTCGTTCACACAATCGAAGGCACCCACATCACTGAATTAAGGAACCTCGCAAGGCCTTTCCTGGGTAACCACGGATATGAAATTATGACGAATTTTTGGGGCCGTTGAGCGTACCTTCTCTGCTCGAGGAATTCAGTGTCAGCTGCCAAAGATGGCAAAGTCAGCCAACGGGCTAGTGAAACAATAATATTGAAGACTGACGTTGTATTCGCTTCGGTGGAAGTGGAGAAAGGAGTCGAAACGGGTATCGTCGAACCAAGCAATCCCACAAGAAAGCAAATTCGGAATAACGACGATAGACAGGAGGGCCGCGCTATTGACCCATGGCTTCATCAGTTGACGCCGTGAAAGAGTGGATACCAGGCACTCACTTCCGTTGAGATCTCATACACGGTATGTCTATTCAGAAGGTGTCCTTGCTGTCCTTGAATGGTCACAGCGACAGTTTCCTGTTTCTTCCACCAATCTTTGGGGAGGCCAGACCCGGACAAAGTGGATGATGCGCCGTTTATAGTGGTGGCACTGCGTGGCGGGTTGAGATCAGAAGGACCACCGTATCGAAGGATATTCCAAGGGTCCTCTGTTGGGTAATTAGGCAGGGTGGGTCTGACGGTATTCTGTCTGTAAGATGCATATGGGGTGCTGAAGGCGGAAGTGCTAGATTGTAGAGCATCGAGGTTCAAAGCGGGAATGGGCAAATTGTTCTCGGCCCCGAGGGCAGCTACCTGTTCAATGCTAATGTCTGCCAGGTACATCTCAAGGTCTGGACATCACAGTAGCACGAGAAAGCGGACATACCTTTCTCCGACTGTGCCAGAGCAACCAACGCCAGAGCTACAAAGAACTCGAGTTTCGAGACTCGGGGTTTCGAGCTAACTAGGTTTACGATCTACTAGACTAATCAACATCTCGGATAGCCTCGTGCAATCAAAACCTTACCCTGTCAATGGTAGCAGCTGGGAGCAAAGAGGTGGCAAGGACTCGCGAAAGGGCGTTGACCGACACCTCCCCCGAATTAATGGTGTCCACAGTTGCAAAGGCCCTGTGGTACGTCTCGGGCACCGCTGCATCGGCTGAAAAACCGACTGCGTAAGCACGTGAAGCTGCACATTCCCCAGACGTTTTACCTATAACTGAGCTGAATGCCGAGGTTGCAGTATTGACAGGCGGCGGGGAGGGTGATGGTGCAGCGCTCCACGGGTCATCGTAAATCGAAACGGCAAGTGGGTTTTCGTCGACGAAACTACTTCCTAGACCATTAACGGGTGTTGTGCCGTACCGCTGCGCAAGTCGTGGGGCATTGAACATTCTGGCACTGGTGGATCGATCTTCGGTTGTTCGGGTTAATATTGCCAGTCGGTCGTAAAGTCGGCGAGCCAAACAGGTTGCATCTGACGCGCTTGTACAATATCGCGTGTTCTAACTTGGAACAGACCTCACAACATCATGCGAATGCCAGTTTTCGTCGTGTTTAACAAGCCAATATAAACTATGTACAACATCGCTAATTGCTCCAATGAAATAGTCCTTGATCCATTAAATTGCATCACTTGTGACCTTGGCAGCGAAATGAAGGGTCCACGAGGATAAGAGACGCTTCGAGTCCACACTCTCACCATCGAGGCTGCCGATATCAATTAACAAACACAGAACAAAGAAAACACTCGAGTGACGTACCCTGGTGTCCCATAAGTTAGAGGGGCAATGTACACGAACACTGCGAACATCACAACAGCAAAGACTCCAACCAGTGCTGGACCCTTCACTCCGAGGTCCGCATATTCCGTCGGCTGCATCCTCGTCATACGTCCAGCTACAGATATAGGGTAGTTGATGGAATCAGACAAAACGAAACTCAACACCGAGCCAGCCAACATTGCCGATGCGAGTTGGGAAGGAAGGTAATGGTGAATAAAGAGCTGACGGCCCATAAGGAAGAACGGCAAGTAGTGTACCGCCCACACGAGCAGGAAGAAACCCCCAGAATTCCACAGGCGGTTGCGGACAGCTGTTGCAAAATGATCAGGCTAACCTTTAAAGGGGATAATAAAAACTTACGATCAGGGACGGGATTGAGTCCACGTCGTCGTGCCAGAAGGTCAGCAACAACTATACCCACATAGATCGAGATGGCGACAACACACGACCACCATCCAACGATGTTACCAATTAGGTAAATCTGTTTTTGGGTATCATTCTCTGTCCAGAAGCTGATGCCACTTAGAAGGAACGGCCAGTTAATTGGTCCGCTGGCATAGGGATGTGATGCAGTAAGACCAGCGTTGTGTTGGAGCATCAGTAGTTGTAGCTCGGCGAATTTCTTGAAGAAGCTCATTTTCTTGGGCTCTCGCGGGACATTGCTTTCCCTAGAGAAGTCAAGGTTGCCTGACATGACATTCATATGAGACATTAGGATGTGAGAATTGACGAACTTACTCTCACTCTCGACTATATCATCAACAAACCAGGCAGCGCTTTTATCTGTCGGGTTCTTGTTACCATTGATCTCTTGTTGTTTGAATCCCCACTCTGGCAGCTGCTTCGAATGTGTCCACATAGATACCCTGGTCGGTACATGCACGAGTCTGTAGTGGCTTGACTTGCTCTTCCACACGTCTCCTGGATTACCGTCGACAAGGTGGAGGAAGAATAGTGTGTCATTATGACGGGAGTAATCATCTTTTGGCCACGTAGTAAATTCTTGGTTCGTAGGCATCAAAGGAGACGCGACATCGTGGGTGAGCAGAAGTGTTTGCGTGTTCGCGTGTAGTAGCTGGATGACATCATCGTGGTGTACAGCTCGTCCGCGACCAGCCTCAGGGAGCGCCTTTGTTGGGATAATTTGCCACTGGTTGTTTATATCGTCATACGCATAACCAGTCACTTGCTGGCCTGACCACAGGTCAGCTACTACGTTCACAAAGCATATCGATGCGCCGTACCTTGCGTACTGATACGCCCGTCGTCATATTGAAGGGGATATTTGTCAGGGTGTGAGTGCAAAAAGACCTTGGTATCCTTGTGCTTCATCGTGACAATGTCGTAGTAATGGAGGTCTATGAATGGGCGTTAGAACAAGGGAAATATTTCAAGGCTCATTGCTGACCTTGACTGTTAACCAGCAACTCATTGCCAATGAGCGTTTCCTGGAAAGCAGGACTCATGAACGTATCACCGGTGCCCGAGTGGGTCAAGACAGCGAAGTGGACATAAAAGAACGAGAGATATATAATGAACGGAATGACAATCAAGCCGACTGCCCGAGCGGCAAAATGTTTCCAAAAGTGGTCCTAGGAAATTCAGTTGGCAGAACGGCTTGCATTGACTAACAAGACCACTGACCATAGTATAACCCTTGCGATAATCCAATATGTCCCATAAATCGATCAAGACAGCGATCCCAATAGTGACGACCGTCAGGATACCATTGACCTTGGAACCCCATGTGCAAGCCATGAAGAACCCAGTAGCAGTGAGCCAGCTCCACCACTCTACTGAAAACTCCCTACGGCGAAATGAGTACATATTTGTATTGATGCACAACACGTTAGACATACCAGTAACGCAATTTACGGAAGCGTACGTATGAGTAGATTGTTAGGGCCATGAAGAATATAAGGGTGGCATCGAGAAGAATGAGCCGAGACTGCGCAATGTGTGCATTGTCTAGGTTGAAGCTTATGAATATCGACGCGGTGGGCAGCTTATGCAGAAAGGATGTACACACCAAACAGGATAATGCATGCAGAGAACGCAGCAACAATGGTTGAATACCCCGTTTCTTTCATAATGGCATACACCACGGGAACTGTTAGGCTGCTAAGAATGGCTGGTAGCGCGCGCATGCCAACGTAGGGTACGTGGTTCTCGGTGTAGCTGTCTCCAATGTTCTCGAACGAGAAGTGACCATCAAAGCCGACGAACCATCCCGCGAGCCCAAAAAGAAGTTTTGCGAAGGGTGGATGCACATCGAAGTAATACTGCCGAAGGATATAGTAGGAGGCAAACTTGCCAAAGTGAACTTCATCGAAGCTAGTGGGGTGTATGAATTCGAGCTTCTGAGGAAGGAGTCGATGAAGAATACACGCACACTACTTGGTCTGGTTGGTTGATTTTATAGAATCGTAGCATGAAGGCGACTGCAGTGAGGACACCCACGACTGCAGCACTTGCCTGTGGGGTGTCCAAAGCCTGCTCGAACGCGCTTCGAGTGTGCTGCGGAGGGGAACATAGTTGACTAACATATCAAGAACGCAGGTCTGCAATACGCACTGCATGGCGATACAACACGTCAACATGATCCTCGTCGTCTCTGTCGTAGCTTTCCGTTCGCGGAAGAGCGCCAATTGCCTTTCGTTGACGAATTTTGTTGGGGCTCGCCATGGCGGCCTTTGAGTGTGCGTGACGATACGTGTAAAGAAAAGTGAAGAAACAAGTTTATGTTGACACAGTTTGAGTAATCACGTGATCTTGTAGTACTTGTCAACCGACCTTGAACGGACCACTGGCACCATTCTCCATGACGTGCGATAGCAATGGGAAGCAAGGGATAACTTCACAACATATCCGATTTCGTTGTACTCCGGACAACAATACGATACAGCACAAACATCTTATACTACGTTCACTTAGCTTGATTAATCATGGATCTGAACCTTGATGGCACCCTGTGTAGGGTCCGCTGCAACATGGAATGCTGCCACAGCATCTTCGAGCTTGAACCGATGGGTCACAAGGGGCTTGAGGTTGATGAGACCATTCGCTACAAGTCGAATCGCTTTAGGATACTGAGAGAAGTCCCGTAAGTAAAGGCAGTTGAATGGCATTAAATCATGTCCTTACCTGGTTTGCATAACGGTATTGGAAGCTGACGTCGATTTCATTCGCACTGAGATGCATGAATGGGAACTGTGAAGGTTGATGTAGATGATTATGACATGTTGGTCAAGCAATGCATTACCACTTGTTCGTTTTTGCCGACTCCGATGATGAAGACCTTGCCGCCGAATTGCGCAGACTACATATTGTTGTTCTTCGTGAAAGTTTAATCCGCAGAAAATTGTCTCTACTCACGTAGACGGCAGTGTGTATACTACTCTCAACGCCTGAACATTCAAGAACAAGCTTGATAAGCCCTTCAGCCGCTGCTTTGATCTTCTCAGCGGACTCCTTTGGTGTCGATCCACGTTCGATGAGTACGGTACGGACACCAGGAACCAGTTTCTTCGCGAAATCAAGGCGGCTCTGGAGCAGGTCGGTAATAACAATTGGTTCTGCTCCAGCTGCTCTAGCAGACAGCAAGGAGACCAAACCGATCGGCCCAGCACCACTGAAAAGTCGTCAGGTAAATACGAGCGTGATTCATAAATCCGAAGTACCAAATAAGAGTGGAGTCACCAAGACGAAGGCCGCTGCGCTCGATACCGGCCAGCGCAACAGCTAGGGGCTCGCACAAGGAACCCTCCTCGAACGAGACTGAATCGGGCAGACGATGAAGCCATTCGGCAGGGTGCAGGTGCCATCTGGTGAGTGTCCCTAAAAGTTAAACGCGACAGAATATTAAAACGTTACTATCCAGTTCACGACCTCCAACGCACCGTGGAAAGGGGGAGTCGAGAAGAATACAACGTTAGGGCCTACATGTTCTCTGAGTCAGCGTTCAGGAATGCTTGGGCCTGACATATAGCTATGGCGCGTACATGCATTATACCTGCCGACCCTGCAGTAGTTACACGATGAATTGGAACAAGGTACACCTGCTTCGATCGCGACGCGATCACCTGAGCGTGTCGTTGAGCTGGATCCCCAAGTTTCGTCGCAGCGCATGCTCACCTGCTTTCCACTGCGTGACACCTTCTCCAACCTCCACGACTTCCCCAGCGGACTCGTGGCCGGAGCCGCACTGCAGCAGGTCACTTGATTACCCTCCTGCAAACAAGAATGATAAACTTACTTCGTCTGTCACAACCATCGAGTCACCGATACGACCATGCTTCCAAAAATGCACATCACTCCTGTCAACCAGTGCCAATATGTAAATCGAGTGCGCAAAAGTCACCATCCGAGTCGCACGTACCCACAAATTCCCGTAGCACGCACATGAAGCAAGACCTGACCGGGGCCAGGCTTGGGACGTGGTTTTTCGACAAGATGGATCTCGTGTCCAGGATTGTAGAACGCTGCAATATTGACATCGGGAGATGGTGTCTCATTTGGCCCGAGGACACGAAAAGAGGGGTCATCGAGGACCTTGCGAGGATTGTAGATGTCTGCAAAACCACCGTCAGGCATTGTAGTAAGATATTATTTCAAGACTGGAGCTTTGATCACAAGTTGGCAGTGTGACCTCAGGCATCGATTGCCACGGCGCCACGGCACCTCGGTCCGGGACTCCGGGATGACCACATGAACTATTTACTCTCACAACGCAACGGGCAGTCTTGAAGCCTAGTCTAAATGTTAGACAATATATGATATATTATCACATAATATAATCGGGAGGGAATATGTCAAGTTTTGTCGTGTTTTCCGACTATATTTGAAATTTAGTCCAGAGTTGTGTGGTCTAAACTTCAAATGTTGCCCTCAGGAGATATCAACATAATTTATTTCAACTTATGTTCGACATTTAGCCAAGTGTTAAAGACTGCCCGTTGCGTTGTGTCTCGTTCAAGAGGACTAGCGTTGAGCTCAATTCTCGGCAAGCCGAAAATGCCCCACAATGCTAATCCTAGTTTTTGAATGCAATGTTAATCCAAGATTTTCTATATGGTATTCATGGCAAACCAAAAAGATGTCTATGTATCAAATGTCCAAATTTCTACTAAATACTTCAGTCCAGACTGCATTGGTAACTTTTGTATTTTCTTGACCATGAGGAAAGAGAATTTTAATGTTCCTGGGATGAGTACAACATGATAAAGCCACATAAAATTGTCTGTGGGAGGGAATAGAAGAGCTCAAATTGGACATGCTTGACTGTCTGACCTTGTGACTTGTTGATTCAACTTGATTGTCATCACATAGGCTAGATTGAAGGCAACAGAAAGAAATAGGGGAATCTTGGAGACCAGAGTCAAGAGCCATGCAATGAATGAAGACCACATTGTTGGCATTCATCAGCAAACCAACCCTGGGCTGTACAGAGTTATATAAATTTGTACAATCCAACAGACTCTAGTCCCTAGAGGAAGATACCTACTAATGAAGAGACCCAGAGAAGTATACAGTACTGTACAGTATATTATGGTTTACGCTACTGTTCTGAATTCCTTCCCTAGACAGCTTACCCAGAAGTCTGCATACCACTATGTACTTCCTTACACACATGCATACAAAGAACCAAAAAGTCATATTGGTAACTGGATACTGGTGGCAATTGTGATCACAATTGTGATAATAATATACATTATGGACAAATTGGGAATCAAACAGGACTCATCACTGGATGCAATCATGGGCTGTGCTTGGGGTATCATTTTGCTCAAGCGATCAATGCTGGCCAATAAGTTGTCCCACCCAATACTCTACTGTATATTCCAGAATGTGGCGAATAGACTCAAGTGTACCATTGCAGAGGCCATTCATGAAATGGTCGAAGAGCAATCGATGCTCTAAGCAAACCAAACAACCAAACTACTACTATGAAGGAATTGGACTCGAGTGGGACTCTTTGGAGGGTAAAATCCAAGAGAACTAGACTGAGGAAATCCTTGGTGCTAGTCTTTGGGTTTATATATCATTCTACATAGTTTGTACATGTTTGTACCCTATCTTAGATCTGGGTCTAGACTAGCGGTAATTAAATATGCATGTTGGAATGGAAGTTGAGAAGCATGGTGGAGATGGATAATATGAGGATGCAACCTGTGCATCAAATGGAAGAGAAGAAAGGAAGTGGAAGCATGATGGTAATTACTGTGGGAGTCATATAACTATAAGGGGAATAATTTAGAAACAGTCTACTCTACCAGACCAAGTGTCCATGTATGACGAATGTCCTGGATAAAGGATGTGAATGCATAAGGGGAGTGGTCACGTGATCTAGTCACGTGAGCGTGGAAAGAAA
>JBBPMQ010000131.1:0-45472 GCA_038090375.1 Boletus rubroflammeus | reverse complement strand
GTCATCAAACTTATCCTTCGGTCACATGGTTGATGCTAACCCGTAAATAGACATAATGCTCACGTGGCCGCAGACCCTCCTAAACGGCGACCAAATTTACCAGACCGGTTTGCCTCTCCACGCGGCAACCTCATAGACGGGCTGGTCACCAGACTAGCCTGAGTCACTCTCATCAAAAATCAGAATGAAAAACGCCGTCTTTCCCAAGAGTGGATAACTCGTGGTCACCGAGCAGACATGATGCAAACGCCTGTTTTAAACAGATCTAAACACTCTAGTTACTACGACGGCTTTGATAGCCACTAACCTCCAGTTCATCCTCGCTTATGGCGGGTGTAGGCTTTTTAGACGGAGCCGATTGGAGGGCTAGAGTTGTAGCCGAGGTGGGTCCGAAACTGTCTCCAGATGGCAACCTACTCCTGCTGCGCACGACAGTAGTCCCATCGTTCGGCCGGGCTGCAGCGAATCCAGCAGCATTTATTCGTGGAGGCCAAACCTCGTGTGGGGCTAGGGAAGTAGAAGCATGGGCCCGGGTCGCATTTTTCCCGTTTCCCGAGTGCTGTCGTATGGGCAATATAACGTTGCCGATGCTCGTATCAGCCAATTCTGCAAGCTCGTCATCATTCAAGAGGCCATCTGCATATGCCTGTATTGGTCCAACTTTAACCACAGAACACGATTTCACGCAGCACGAGTCACCTTCAGGTCGTCATCCACCACTTGAAATGGTTTGACAGGTTTGAGAGTTTGCAACACCTGTTTCTCCAGCTTTTCCCAATCTCGTTCTGGGACCTCTGGCTTGGTTGCGCCAAGGTTGGCAAGGTGATCAGCAGCCTCGTTCCCTTCGATTCCGACATGGCCGCGAACATGTTTGAACTCGACTGTCTGGGACGTCTTACGACGCGCGTGAAGAAGTGCAGCTAGATATTTGACGAGAGCACGGTTCTTGACTGGTTTCCCATCGGCAGCAAGGAAGCCGTTTCTCATCCATTTGAAAATCCACGATGACACACCTGGTCAGAATATATTGAGTGTACGAACCGGAAGAGAGTGAAGTCAACTACATTCGATGGAGTATTTAGAGTCAGTTTTGATCAAGAGTGGGCGCTTCAGACGGGGAGTCGTCTCCAGTATACGGACGATTGCCTGTATGCGGGATCAATTGACGGAAGGTGGGCTAAGATGGAGGAACTAACGATGAGTTCGGCCCGGTTGTTGGTCTGATCGCCAGGACATCGCTCTGAGATGTTCCTAGATGACTGTTGGAGTACGTCTATGCTCGCACACGGAGAGCATACCTATGATCGCCATGGCCCCACCACACTCCGATTCCAGCGATGGAACCAACTTGACCGTTTCCCTTGCAAGCGCCATCGGAGTAGACTGTGTCAGAGTCATTTTCGTCTTCGAGCGTCGAGTGGGCTGCCTGGACGATCCTTGTGGGTATGTTTGGATTGGGAACGACAGCAGCTCGACTTGGTGCGATGTTGCGGGAAGCAGATGTTCTGGGTGCGCTCGGCTTAGCAGCCATGAACTCGTTTGCTTCGACCTCTGTGCTCAGTTTCTTGTACAGTGAACCTGTGAAGCCCTTGACCTGGGCCTCACAATCGGCCCTAGTTGTGGTCAACGATGGAACGGATGTTGATTTCGGGTGCATACCAGGAGAGATAGATTCCGGGCACTCGACCTATTTGGACTGCATAGTAGCCAGGTTTGGAGGCCTTGGGCATTGTGGTATTTTTGGGTTGACGGCAGATGGAAAATGCAGCCGTGATGCAACGATTTGGGGTTGAGAGAGAGGCGGCCAGATCTGGGGTCAGCCTTGTTCCAATACGAGGTAGACCCTGACAAAGTGATGGGACGTGTTGCCAGGCATCCTCCCCGTCTTTCCAAATCGAGACAATATCTTGTCCCGATTCGGTCGCTGCCTTGTACTCCCCCCCCCCCCCCCCCCCCCCTTTGTCGTATGGTATATAATATGTTCATGGCGTCGTCAACATCACTGTCAGACCTGCCAGGTCAACGACCGTTCCTCGACGACATCCTCTGCGCTACATTGTTCGCCTCATTCGTCGCATCATAATCACGAACAGCCTTGGAATCCATCTTATCAATCACATCGCGCTTGCATCACCTGCGCCAGTGCATCATGCCTTCCTTCAACTACGCTGCCCCTTCCCAATCCCCCACCTTCGGGTTCTTCCCATCCGCGCCATCCGCGCCCCACGCATTCGCTACCCTACACGGGAACCCGCGTGACTCGCATGCGATGTACGCTGGGCTGGGCTCGTCCTTGGGCTTTCAGTCGAGCGGCTCGCAATCTCACAACGGCGGAGGCAGCTTCAATCCCCTGAAAAAGTTGTACAGGAAATAAAACATCCAGACGTGTCAGACACACAGAGAGTGCTGTATCATGGGCAATCATCATCGCTATCTGTATCCAATTATTGCATAGAACCCGCTGTATCATTTACTGGAATTGTTTCGCTAAATCATATCACTTGTGTGCACCCGGACCGGCAAACTCCGCGCAGATCACAACTCGTTCCTCAGACTCTCCCCGCCATCAGACATGGCCCCCTCCCGAGCGTCGACCTCGCAGAACAGCAACATCAACTCCGTCTACACCCTCTCCCTCCTCTCAGAGTACAACCACACACTAGACTCCCTCCCCCTCGACCTCTCACGCAACTTTGCTGACCTCCGCGAGCTCGATGCCGTTCTCTCCTCCTCCATGGCCTCCATCATCATGAAGATCACAAATCTCACCCACTTCGTCGAGGACGGCTCCACCTCAAAGCAGGACCGTCTCATCCTCCTCGCAGACATCGCCGAAGAGGCATCCCGCCTCAAGCTCGGCGGCGAGGACAAAATTCGTGTCGCCTGCCAAGCCGCAGACAACCTCAAGGGCCATATAGACCACATGCGTCTCCTCCTCGGCCAGATTCCCTCCTTTGACATATCCGTCTTGAACCGACGCACAACATACCCCCATATCTCCACTCGCTCATACATGCCCCTCCCCGAAAATTCGCGTCGCAAGAGAGGAAACTATGGCTCCATCATGAATACAGCTCCAGACGTCAGCCCCGCAAAACGCAAGCGCAACACTCGAGACGATGATATTGACGTTACCGGTGCCAAGTCCCCTCGCAAGGACACCAAATTCGGGGACGCAGCGCCATCCAGGTCTCGCAATGGTGCACGCTCTAGAAAGTGGGTCTATCCTTTATGCTATTTAACCGTAGCTAACGCTCGCTTTCCAGACCAGATCGCCCTCCATCTCCAACCGAGTCTGTCCTCTCAGTCACGTCCCATATCCCACCACCAGGGTCTCAACCACATGCCAGTACCTCGCGCCCCTCGGCACACCCCGGCCGCGGTGGTAATACTGCGAATAAAAGATTGAAATCCCAGGCCACCTCTCAGCCATTTGATGAGTCCCTCCCAAACGGCTCAACGGTCCGCAGAGACGTCTTTCCCGGGCAACCGGCAGCATCGTCAAGTCACCCATCGCTCCCTTTGCCATACGCAAATGGCGCCAACGGTCTTCACAACTATGACATGACCAATGGCCACGCGATGGCAAACGACTGGTCTGGCCCACCACCGCACGGGCAGCTGGAGGGACCAGGCATGCCTGTGACGCGCAACGCGCACACTGGTCTGCCGATAGGTCCTGTTACCGTGATGACGCCTATCCTGCCCATGGGGCCGACAAACGATCATCCAGCGAGTGCGGCAGCAGACACGGCTACAGAAGCGGGCGAGGGTGAGGGCGAGGGCGATGATCGGACATACTGTTTCTGTGACGGTGTAAGCTACGGAGAGATGATCGCGTGTGACGACGAGGACTGCGAGCGGGAATGGGTGCGTTTTTACCATGCGTTGTTTACCGGACAGCACCTAACTGCGGCCCTGCCTCTAGTTTCACCTCAATTGTATCGGCCTCGCGTCGGTCCCGGATGGGTCGTGGTTCTGCGATGTGTGTAGAGCCAAGCAAAAAAATGCCAAGCGCGCTGCAAGGGGAGGCAAAAAGCGTGTCGGTGGCGGCGCTCGTTCAGGCGGGAAAGCTGCGAATAACTCTTGACATCTTTCACTCGAGTATCTCCCGTATGTATACTCACCCTGTCTTATTATTTACTGTAATCATGGATCGTTTATGGTCACTTGCTTGCCCACTCCTGCAGCCTGATACTTGCCGGAAAAGCTACAACACCGTGTTGACATCGTGGCAGAAAAAAAGCGTACAAAATGCACGGCGCCTCACGAATTCCAATGACTATTGCAAGGGGTGATGTTATCAGGGTGCTGTACAATAAAAAGTCATATACATAGTAAAATAGCTCAGCGCCTTTTGGATCCCCGACTGTCATCCAAGCCTGGTGAGATACGACGCTTCCTAATCGGCATGTCAGATTACAGCCATACGTTGCAGGTCATAAAGGGGGACTCGCCTGCCATGTCCACGATCTTCCGGTTCCCGTGATGGCGTCCTTGCACCACCATCCTTGGCAGTACCACCATAATCCAAACCCTCAACCGCAGGGGCATTCCCATCTCTGTCCTTGTATCTATTTTGATTCCGAGGTCCAGTTGGAACACCGGGAGGCAACGGGGATGCCGGTCTAGCAGGACCCTGCGGTGCTAATTCGGAAAATAGATCAACGAATGCCACCCACATTGCTCGTAGAAATGACGTACGTCCTCTTCCGCGACCAACGAATCCACCCCGTCCACGTAATCCCTGCGCCATCGCCCTCCCACGAAACTGTGCTGGAGGAACACCACGACCAACATGTCCCGGTGTTGGAGTGGGTCCTTGAACAGGCGTTTGCACTGGCACCGTTACCGGAGTCGTGGTGCCTTCCATGCCACCGTACATTCCCTGTCCCATAGGTCCTTGCTCCTGCTTAAGAACGACGCGTGACCGCGAGAACGCCACGGATTTCATTATGTGTAGCTAGAAGTAAGAGGGACTCATCCATACCTGCATACCGTAGTCAGCATTCATTCCCATTCCCATCATGCCGGGACCTGGGCCACCTCCAAACCCGTCCTGCATGCCCATCTGTACACCCTGTTCGGATGTACCATTCGTCACGACAGGTCCTACGGGGCCGGGTCCTGGGCCATCTTGCATCATCGGGCCTCCACCCTGCATCTGCAAACCCAAGTCACCGTTCATGCCCATGCCCATCGACATGTTCATTGTTCCCATGCCAGACATGTCCATCATGGGGTTGATTCCGACATTGGGACCCATCATGTTCGCATTCGGGGTGTTGTTCATCATCGCATTGGCACCAGTCATCACCATCGTGCGCAAGTCGGGAGGTAACGCTGTGAGTTGGTCCTCTGGCATGGCTGCAAAGTTCTACATGGCAGGGTCAGCCTTCGTGAATGACGTAGAACTACGGTCGTCGGATACGCACGAGCACATTGGTCTTGAGTACATTTGCAAGTTCCCCTAGATCCCGTCTTCTATAACAATATGCCTCCCAAGAAATTTCATCGAATCCGTAGTTGAACCAGTCGCTGATATCTGAACCTGGCCGACGCCATGGCTTTTCGGACATTGCGCTGAGATCGACTTCAAGGATTGAACGACCATCGAGGATGCCGGGTAAATCTGGGTTTATTGAAGGGTGTGAAGGGGGAGCAGTAGGAGGAGGGAGTGTAGATGGGTCTGGGCCTTCGTCTGGCCGAGTATCTGCGGTGGAAGATGGGACAGTAGGGGATGCAGAAGTAATGGATGCAGAAGTAATGGGTGGTGGAAGTGGTTTTGCCGGGGCACCCCGTTCATGAGGGGTGTATTCCGTGGTAAGTTGCGAGGGTGGAACTTCGGAAATGTGAGCACAAAGGTATAAACTAGGAGAACTGATATACGTTTACTCGTTTGGGTTGAAGGACGGGATTGAAGTGGCCGCCCTGCGGCGTTCTGGTGTCTACATCTGAATTAGCACCGGGCTCGAAGACGGGAGAGGAAGGGTATATGCTCACCGAAAATCAATGGAGCGTGAAGTTGGTTCCATGATGATTTCGATGTCCTGGAAATGAACTGTGAGCACGCATATTGAGACTGTCATGCAGCACGTACGTCCTCGTCGCTCTCTTCTTCCTCGACTATGCCATTTTCTCCGTTTTCTTCCTCTTCCTCTTCCTCTTCCTCCTCCTCCTCTTCTTCTTCAGTTTCCTGGTCGTCCTCGCCAGGTGGTAGACCGAATGGGGGCTCTTCCTCGGCCTTGGCTTCCAAGTTCTTGAGTACGCCGTTCGGCGGCTTTACCGCCTCGACTGGGACACTGCAACAGAGAGTTTAACAACAACCAGGAAGCTCACTCAAGAAGACTCACGGTTGCGACACTGATGATCACACGTAGCAGCAGATATGTTAAAAAATTTGATGATATTGAGCGAACAAAAATACAACAGGCGAAGACTCATTTTCGGAGTCTCCGAGAGTTCAAAGTGTGAGCTGTTTCTTACCAGAGATGACCACCACCGTCGCGTCCGTCTCACCGTACAGAAAGGCGTCGTCGTCGTCCCTGGTGTTGGTCGAGTCAATAAATGCGGTTGTGCTAAAGAACGGACGGACATTGAGCTCTGCGCTTCCCACCCGCCACGAATACGAGCGAATACACCTCGAAGTAAGAGACAAAGTCGGCGTGACAAAAAGTCCCTGTGACTCCGTGTGACGTGTTGTGCCACGTGCCACCCACCCGGTTCTGTCAAGCACGGGCTTTTGGTTTTTCGATAGGCTCATGCTTGCACTCCGCCTCGTCTCCTCGACACCGCGCTTCCTCGCCCGCGCGTATGTCGTCTCCATCGAGCCCCCCGTCGTCTACGACGGAAAACCCGTCCCACGTCGCTACGGCGACCGCAAAACACATCTCTACGACTACTACACCCGCATGCTAGCCCAGAGTACCAACGCACCCATCATATTCCTACAGCACAAAGACTTTACCACGCGCAAAATGCAGGTTCTCCGGCGAGAGATCGAGCTCGCAAGCGCGCGATTCGCACCCTCCCTTGCCTCGCCTTCCCCGTCGCCCGTCCCTGCAGAACCACCGACGCTCACGGTCATGCGGACGTCCATCTTTGGCGTTGCTTTGCGCGACTTTGCCCCCATAGACGCGGACAAGACAAGACAGATTGCAAAACTTGTCGAAGGCGGCCTTGCTGTCCTCACGCTGCCCTCGCTCAGTCCACCACAACTGAATGCCATCATCCGTGCCATTGATCGCGTAGTCCCTCCAAAAAAGGGACAGGCAAAGGAAGCGGAGGCGAAACCCAGCAGAGGGAAGGGGAGAGAAGAAATTTCGGACTGGATTCCTGGGCGACCAGTCCCAAGAGTCAAACCAGTGTTGTCGCCTGAACTCAGCGTCATGGGGGCATTCATAGAGGGCCGCGTGTTCTCCACTGCGGGGGTCAAGGATGTCGCGAAACTACCACCACTTGACACCCTGAGAGCTCAGATTGTCGGATTGCTCAGTACACCTGCAATGCAACTCGCAGCAGTGCTCAGCGAAGCAAGTGGAGGCAAACTGGCAAGAACACTGGAGGGGTTCAAGAAGGGATTGGAGGAGGGACAGAGCGCGGAGGCACCACCATCGTAGTATCGACCAGCATGCTTACATTTATAATCTTATCCTACTCCAGCAACCGAGAACCCCTAAGATGTCACTCTTGCAGACAAAACTCCCAGGTTCGATCCTCTCCTCCTTCACCTGGCTTCCCGTGACCATGCGCTCTCTCGCCCTTTGTCATTCTGTGCTGGTAACCTTTCCACGCGTGTCTGTGGAACACAAACGATCGCAGGAGTTTGTATCGTGGGTTGGGCTCTTCGCCGATCCTTGAGGGCTTGGGGGGAGACTTTGCCAACCGGGGAATATCCCTGGGTGGGCGTTAGATACGAAAGTGTACGCTGAACGGAACACACCATGCAGTGTACGGAGGAGCGTTTCGGAGTGTGATCAACACCGTTCCTCTCCCACTGCCAGTGGCTGCAGATGTCTGTGCCACGTCTGTATCGGATCCAGGGATGTCATCTTCCTGAGGCTCTCCATCGTCATCGTCATCGTCATCATCCTGGCGTTTGCGCCTGCGAGCAGGATGAATGACTGGTATCGGTCCAAGCGTTAGGCAATGTGGTGCGGAGCGAAGAAAGTCCAATATAAGACGCTGATTAGATAGAATGTTCCTATCCTGGTCGGTGATACCCTTTCCTTGACAAGCGATAGAGTGAATCACTAGACACGCGACCCGTCCATCAAACGCGTACCTGCATGAGGAAAGTTCCAAACGATCCGATCCCAACGCCTTCCCTTGAAAACAGGTTGTTTTTGTAGTTTGGTCGCATCGATTCCAAACAACACTTGGGCACCGCGTTGCTTGATAATGCTCACGATGGCTTCCGCGTCTGGGTATTTTGAGAAACATTCTTCTTCCGAGTCATATGAAGTCGCCGTGACGTTCGCCGGTACAACATGCTCCAGGGACGACGGGGGATCTATAATGAGCGCCCGAGCAAACGAAAAGTTTCCTTCTCCTATGAGGAGGATCTTGTCCGTGGGCTTGAATGGAGTGGTCGGCGGACGAACGAGTCTCTTGTCCTTTGCAGCATTCTTGGACTGCTTTCGCTTCTGCTCAGCGACCTTGGCAGCATTCTCTGCCTTTTCTTTGGCTCTAAGCCTGGATTGTTGCGATTGAAGCGTCGCTTTGAGCGATGATTTCTTCTTGTGACCCATATGTGCTGCGACTGATTTAGCAGGAGGCGGTGTGTTTGGATCTAGAGTTGTGGCCAAACACGCGCGGCGGCGGAGGACACGTCACAGTCGAACCTACATTTACATTGCAACGCACCGTCAATACACACTACCAACACTTTTCTTATAAACATGGTGAGTCTGCTGCGTTCATGTCGGTTTGCGCACGACCCTGAAAGATGTTTAGCCTACCCAATTCGAGCTGCGACACAAAAACGCACAGTTCGCCAATGCAGTCAAGGCAGGCAAGAAAACGGCCAAGCCTTCACGGCAGGAGCAGTTATCAAAACGGAGCCCAATCAGTTTGTGGGCTCTGGGGATTGTTTTGTTTGTGGTTGTAGGTGGAGGCAAGTCTCTGAACGATCACTCATCGTTCTCATCATCATCTAACATTTACTCTTCAGTGATATTTGAGCTGGCCAGAATATTGTTCCTGTAAACGCCAAGTCATGCTAGAGGACATCATATTTCAGTATTCTACCCCTGGTTGGACCACACTATATCGTGTGGGTTATCGGATGTCAATCGTTCGCCACATATTTATCAAGCACGTATTCTGTCATAATTCAACTATCTTCCTCAACATCAGCCCCTGAGTTACTCGCTGTTGCGCTGATACTCATGCTCTGGCTCCTTGCACTCGTCGCCCCGCTGTCTGCTGCTTGCTTGCTGCTTATGGTTATGTTCGACGGACCGGCTTCCTCGACGCCTTCCATAGCATCACCCTCGAGTTCCTTTTCATCAATTTTGACCTCGTCGCCCGCCCAGATTCGTGCTGTAGGTTGCCAGATCATGACGACATTGTCTTCAGACGCGCTTGCCGCTGTCCATTGTTCACCCACGCCAGGTGCCCAGCAGAAATCAGACGGTCGTGCAGTGTGACCTGAGTAGATGAGTCATGAACTCGTGTGATGCCGTGAAATTGGAGTCGAATAACTTGCCGCCGTGGATAAACATGAGTTCTGGTGGTCCATCTTCCTGGTCATCAGGTGTCTGTTCGACCCCAATCTGTGCAAGGTCCCAGATGTTGATACGCCTGTCACTCGATGCGGAGGCGAAGACTGATGCAACGTGAGGTGACCACGCGAGGTGCAAGACTTCATCAGTGTGTGACTCAAAGATATGGACCCTCTTCGAGGTGTTCCGAATGTCGTGGAGGGCAATGGTCTAGAAAACAGATATAATACACGCAAACGGCTATCGGAACGGTTTCCGGAACCTACCTTGTCTGCACTACCAGTAATAAGCAGGCTTCCGTGGGCAGGATTGAAGGCACAAGCAAGGATTTCTCGATCATGCGCCTGTACTTTTGTGGTTGGTTCTGCCGGAGATCGGGTATCCCACCTAGCACGACAGGCTATGCTTAAGTCTACGCATGACAGGACTCCAGAACTAATGTGTATACACACAAGAGAAGCAACTTGTCATCACCGACACTTGCGAACACGTTTTCTTTTGTTGGATGCCAATCAACGTCCTGCCGCGTGAAAAGGTCAAAGCTAGTACCAAAAACATCCATCGGGCCACTTACCCCAACAACAGAGGTGTGGCCTTTGAAAATAGTGGTAGGTTCAAGGGTGTTCCTCGCCTTGCTGTACGAATTTACGTCCCATAGGCAAACCGTCATGTCCTCAGATGCACCGAGGATATGCCCGGCTTTCGCTGGGTTCCACGCCAGTCCAAATCTACACTCGTCAACCCTCCAGTAAGCACAAGACGTGAATCAACCTACCCTTCCTTTGTCTGCCCAACGAGCTTGATATCCGGCCTACACACACCTCCCCGCTCTGGCTCGCTCGAATGCTTTGTTCGGTCAAAGATAAATACCTCTCCAGAAACCGTTTTCGTGGCGATCAAGTCTGGATTCTGCGGCATGTAACGCGCCCGGTTCACTTCGCCTGCATGATTGATTTTTTGTATGATTTGGATCCGCGGTTGGGGTGGAATAGTGTGTCCGCCGAGTTCACCACGCTCGTCGTCGTAGTCGCTGCGATCGAGCTTGTCTGCCAAAGGGCCGTCGCGCTTCGGTATATGAACGGTGGCGATTTGGAGGTAGTCTTGTGCTTGACCAGAGGTATGCGTGCCGAGAAGCAATCTGTGGACGGTGTAGGGCTTGTTTGGAGGGCTGCAGAAGGGTTCATCAGGGAGATGGAGCCTCGAACAAGGCAAGACGCACGATTCTTTGTCTGGGAACCACTGGCATGTCAGACTTGGCCAGTCCAATGCATGCGTGATGACTAGATCGTACAGATACGGCGCGTTCTTCTTCCTGGCGTAAACGTGTGGATAAGTTCATTGCATAGTAAAACGAGATGGTCTTGCTTACCATGTTTTGTACTCCTGCGAGAGTAAATAGGCTGAGATCTTAGCGCCGAGCAGGAATGTCGGTAAAACAAACCTCGTTTATCAGTTTGTTCTCCTCTTCGGCTGCAAGGTCGTCTTCCATATCCTCATCCCGCACTGTTGGCTTCATTTCCTCGGATACTGATGATGTACTTGAAGTGTTGGAGCAAGGCAAACACAAGATATGGAGCGGTGGCTTTTTTGGTCAAGACGCGTCGCGTCAAGATCAAGAGGCGCAACTCATCCGCTCACGAACGCCAAGTACACGCGTTCTCGCGACTTACAATGTCAACACACGAGTGGTACGACAACCTGTTGGCAGTACCTATCTAGTGCATTCGCAAAGTGACCTCGGTGAGTCTGTCTCTACCTTGCTCGACAGAGACGGAGCGTGTTCTCTAGCAAGGTATATCGATGACGAGACGAACGAGATGAAAAATCTATCGATACTCCTTTTCCCATTTAGCAAAAAGTTTCTCCAGATCAAACCGTGGATCCTCTGGGTTTGTGATCACTGTAGTACAAACGTAGTCAGAAGTGCAAAATGCAGAGGGAAAGAGCGCAAGTGGGAACTCCCAACCGTTTGGGCGGACAAGAGGACAACGTCACGACGCCAATAGCTGAAACTATGACTTACCACCGTCACCCTTGGCGCTCTCTTTCTTTTGACGCCATGCATCCTTGGCCTGTGCTATTAGTTGTTCACGGCGGTGAATCGCGCGGTGCTCCTTCTCTTGGTCGTGGGCATTTTGCAGCGAACGGTTGTGGTAGATACCATAGAAGATTCCCGATGCCAAGGCTGTATAACGGGCAACCTATAGCAAATTATGCATGATATTAACCGGTGCTCGGAGGTGGTTCGTAGAGCACTACATACGTTCACAGTCGACGACATGACAAACTCGGAAGGATTTGTCTATGAAGAGTTTTGGAAGAAAGAGGGACGATTACAGCACTGAACGGCTACATGAAAATCAGCACCTTCTTGTAGCCAGAACTTGTCTGAACCGACTTACCTGTGATTTACGGGGGAACTCGGTCAGTCGAGGTTCGGTCAAGTTGGAAGTTGGCGGAGCAAAGCGGTGTTTCCTTGCTGACTAAGCAAATTACCGGCAAGGTCCACTCGACATTTTGCTTCAGACGGAGACAAGTTCGTTCTACAGTACAATAGATTGACAGTGACGAGTCTAAGGATGATCAAGTTGGAATAGACCACGGCAAGCGCATGATGAGCTCGAGCAAGTGTGACGATCTGCAATACTCGCAAGTCCGGCTCGTGTGTTCAGATTGCTGGTGTGACAATTTCGAACCGCACAGCCAGACTCGGACTGCATAATCAACTCGACCGCGCCCGGGCACCTCCTGTGTGAGAAAAAAAAAACCCCCGTGAAATGACGGCCTAGGTGGAGTGTGGAATGTGCAGGGATGATTGAAACGCAGGCCGTGAGTTGGTTGATCACGTAGTTGCAAATTTTCAAAGACTCGGATTGGCCCCACTTTTCAAGCAAATCTCCACCCGAACAACGCTGCCAAGCGGTCCCATGGACGACGTTGACATGGATGCTCCCCAAATCTCCACCTTGCGCGAGGAGCCTACACCACCACCCTCGCGGGGCTCAAAGTTCAGAGTCAAGTTGTTGGTCGGCGACAAGAAGGGCAAGGGGAAATCTTCGTCCCCGAGCGTTCCCACCGCGGCGCGGAATAGCATACCACAGAATCAGACCGAGCCGCCGCCCCAGAGTGGAGAGGAAGTCGACGAGGAAGATGAAGAGGACCAGCTGATTGATGATGATGAACCAGCCCCGTCCATTTCCGCACCGGTTGCTAGTGTATCCACGGGAACGAAACGCAAAGCACCACTGAAGAAGCCGTCACGACCCCGCAAGAGCGACAAGCAGGACAAGGAGGATAAGAAGCCCGATGGTGAGTCATGTCCCCATTTTCTTTACGTCGTTGCTCGCGGGACCAAACTACCATTGCTAATAGAACCTCGAGAACCTCCGGACAACGAGGATGGGCAGAGTGTCAGCGCAGCTGCTCTGCCCGAGAAACCACCACCCAAGAAGAAGGCAGCACCACGCAAAACCGCAGCAGCGTCTAAGCCCAAAATCAAAGTGCCCCCAAAGTATGCTGTTGCTCTACTTTCCAGAAAACGAGTCTTACACACCCCGCGCGCAGAGGAGCCAAGGCTCTGGCAGTTCCTCCTGCAGAGGACACCGCGATGAGTGAAAGTAAGCAAAGGTCGTGACTGTAACCGCTATCTCCTCAAAACATTCCCAGCGCACACAATCACAGCCCCATCTTCACCATTCCCCATTTCACGCGGTGCATCGCCCGAACCTGAGGAGGGCGAGCCGCCTCCACCTCCTGTTCCTGAGCAACCAGGAGAGAGTGTACCCCTCCCCTTGCCAGTGTATCCCCTCCCTTCGAAACCATTCCCGGTCCAGCCACCCCCGAAAATCGGAACAGGGTTTGCACCCGTGCAACCTTTGGATCGAAGCGGTGCTAAAGTTCGTCAGTGGAGAATTGCAAACCGCGAGATCCGAGGCATTGCAGGGGGTCGTTGGTTCGCTCGTTCATGGGTCGGTGAGAAGGAGTCGGACTTCGCGACTACCGTAGCGACGGCTTCAACAGCTACCACCGCGAGAGTTGCAGATTCGGACAAGATTGCCATTCCGAAATCAGTCACTTCTATATCGGTGCCTGCGCTAGGCAAGGTTGGCAAGTCCAGAGCGGCCCGTGGCTCTGTAGGGATATCAGCAGCACCCTCTCGTTCAGGATCTATAGTGCCAGAGCTACACACCCCTAAGGCACCCACGAAAATGCGCAATATCATAACTGGTCCTGCATCGGAAGCCGGTGATGAGCCTGAGACGGTTGCCCTGGAACCCCCTAGTGTATCTACGGTGTCATAGACATAGACACGGTTTTTGTATTCGTTCTTTCTACTTCCACCTGTACACTATTGGTTTTAGTATGCACGGTTATCATATTCTTGATTACTTCCCTGCCCCTAAACCATCCGAGTCTACTATTTGAGCAGCGCACGCTGGGTCACCTAGTCTCCGGAAAACTCAAGGGTCAATACATACCACCTACTACTACTTAGTGGCAGGCGGTCGACTGGACATGCTACACCGGTATCCAGCCTTCACCCCGTTTTACCGGCTTCTCAGACTTTCTGGTCCGTGCTTCTCTGTGCTGTGCACCGAAGCATCATTGAATTCGCTCTCTCGGTGCACCTCAAAACAAGTGCAAGGGCGAGCTTTCCAGTCTTCCGGCGTCCAACGCAACCCCAGCGTAGTTGCGCATCCGACTCCTTCCTCTCCAAATGTACAACCATCCGTCAAAGATCCATTTACGATCCTCTTTTGTGGACGCGACTTGTTCTCGTGTGCGGTATTCAAGGAAGTTCACGACGCAAAAGGTGAGTTTTTCAAGAAGTCCAAACGCGTCGGGGACGCGTCAAACTTGGTTCCATGTGCATGGGAGTCCAGTTTTCAATAGGCAGACCCGAGAATCGTTCACTCTGAATACTGGACCGCTGAGATTATGCAGCTCGTGTCTGCCATACATCACACCTAGGAGCCGAGGCAGGGATTCAGCTGACATTTCGTACAAACAGACGTTTGGGACAGTCTCCACATAGTCACGAACCCTGATCTAAAGGCTGGCCGCAGAGGTTCGCGATTAGACATATGTAGGTTCGGCTTGCCTATACGTCGTTGCAGTCTCGTGCCTTACCAATCGCAGCACCGCTCAAGACGGTCGGGGAAACGCTGGGTGTGCCAGTGCATACAATACCGGAAGATAAGAGTGCGTTCAGAAAGTGGCATGTAAGTTCGTTGCTTCTGTGCATTGCGTATGCGTGCATAACACTGGGTTTTCTCCTCATAACAGCCTCCACCTCCCTTTACTCCACTTCTCGACAGTCCAAGCTTCCAAAATGCCTCGCATCTTCTCATTACAGCTTCCTTCGGCCGTATCCTCCCTGGGCCTTTTCTTCGCCTTTTTCCCGGTACCCAACGGTTGAATGTCCACCCGAGTCTGCTTCCGGCATACCGTGGACCTGCACCAATCCAGCGCGCGTTGGTGGCTGGTGAACGAGAAACGGGTGTGTGTGTCATTGAGATGGGCGAGGTGAGTCGCAGAGCAGGCAAGCTAGTGGATGCAGGTGGTATCTGGGCCGTTGAACAGATGGTGAGTAGTTTAATGGTCCCCACGGCTAAGTTGATGACGTCACAGCGTATGCCTTGACAGTACGTACCCGAAGGGGTCGATTTCCTCCATATGCAGGACACTCTTGCTGCGTCGGGCGGAAAGCTTCTAGTCAAAGTCCTACGTGGCATGCTTTCGGGAAGAGTAAGATTTTATTTTGCTTTGTTCACCCTGTGATATTAAGCTCGTGAAACTGGCAATGTCAGGCTCAATGCAGACCCCAGGAGGCAGCGACATTAACCACCCCTCATGCCCCTCCGATCACCACCAGAGACTCGGACATCCACTTTGGGTCTCAAACGGCCGTTATGATCACTCGACTGGAACGCGCCATCGGGCATCAACGTAGGCTCACAGTGGCAGCAGCTCTCCCAGACGGACGAGGAGTGACGATCGCAGGCTTGCAAGTGGTACCAACCGAACATGGGCCTGTGGCACCTGCGACATGCGCCGAAACGGAATGTCCAGGTACGGCTTATTACTCAGGCAAGACGAGATCATTAGTTGTAAAGTGTGCAGAGGGGACGTGGTTGAGTGTGGAGAGGCTGCAGACACAGGACAGGGCGATGTTGGAGGCAAAGGAGTGGTGGAACGGGGTGAAGGGACTGGGATGGGCCAAGGAGGGCTTGTTCAGATTCAAAGACTAGTACTATGTGTCACGGTTGTCACTAGTGACGACTGCCAATTTGAGCCAAGGTAACTCGCAGCTCTCGTGCCACATTTGCCAAAGCGCAGGTCCCCTTTTGCTTCGCTACAAAGTCAGTGTGATCCGCCTCGTTCGAGGCACAATGTCTGCGAAGGCCCCCGCTGTAAAGGAAGCTGATCCCAGGTCACACGCTGGCGGAGCGGTCCAGGGATCCGCTCAGCCATCCACCAAAACCGGTGAACGGGGTGAGCTCTTCTCGTACCTTACGCCAACTGTTCGTACGAATAACCTTTATGTAGCTGCGGCCCAGCACTCGTTCTCATCCGACCCCAAGTATAAAAAGTACACACAACAAGTCGAGAAGTGCTTGAACGCCTTCGACAACGTGCATGAGTGGGCGGATTGTATAGCATTCTTGAAACAACTCCTCAAGGTGCGTGTGCACCAGGATAATGGGTCTCGATGACTGATTGCGTGGACTAGACCTTCCAATCTTACCTTCAGTTCAAGGAGATCCCCCACAAACTTATTGTAGCCAAACGCCTCTCCCAGTGCTTGAACCCCGCCCTGCCGACCGGGGTGCATCAACGAGCCCTCGACGTATACATCCACATCCTTTCGGTCCTCGGAGTGAGTAACTTGACATGCGGACAGCTCCGTATCCTCATGAAGAGATGTTAGACCGAAGGCCTGAAACGCGACCTCCCGCTCTGGTCCTCAGGGTTGTTCCCATTCTTCGAGTATGCGTCCACGTCAGTAAAGGTTTGATGAGATTTCTGCCTCCATGTACCCTGCATCTTACTCGCAGATTCGCCAGCCCACCCTGCTTAACATCTACGATACATATTACCTACCACTTCAACATGATCTACGCCCTGTGATGAAGTCATTCATCCTCGCTCTACTTCCTGGACTCGAGGAGGAAACAGGTGAATTTTTTGACAAGGTATGAGCTCTCTCTCTAATCTATATATTATATGACTGCATCATGAATAGGTGTTAGGTCTTTTGGACCGGTTATCTGGGACGGTATCACCAGTGTTCTTCATGCAGAATCTTTGGCTTGTCATGATCACAATGCCATCCGCCCGAGGTACAGCGCTCAACTTTTTGTCCCGACGTCTACCCCGGCTACACGCCGACGAAGGTAAGCAAAAAATGAGTACGGCGCTTTTCCGTTGCTATAATTGTTTCAGACATCACTGCAATTGTCGGGCGCGACATCGGCTTGATGATCAGAGCTTTTGCGGCTGCCCTGGAAGATGATAACCTTTTGGTCCGCAGGAGTGCCTTGGATATGTTACTACAGACAATGCGTGTTGATAGCGCCGCCATTAAACGGGCGCAGCCTGAAGATGCCGCAATACTCATGAAGGCAGCAATTGGTGTCGTCCTGAGGCGCGACTTGTCGCTGAACAGACGGTTGTATACATGGTTATTGGGGTCCGATGAGAAGAGTGAAGTTCAGTCTGTGTATCTTCGGCAGCATGCATTACAGCTTTTGAGCTCTACGCTGAGAGTGAGGGTTCCGCTTTGTTTTGGGACACCTCTGACTTGTCCCACTAGAGCGAAATGTTCACCCCCTCTGGAGAGTACTCTGAGTCACGCCCTTTCAAGATCTTCATCTCCCTCCTTGATAAGTGGGAGATCGGCTCTCCGCTTACTGAAGCCCTGATATACGATGCCCTCAAAGCCCTCCATCAGCACCTGGCAGCCGAATCAGAGACGAGAGAAGATGTATGATTTTGTCAATGCTTCATTTTTTTCTGTCGACGTTTCACATTGTGCAGATCACCATGACCGCAAGCACCTTGCTGGAGGCTGCGGAGCCCAGCATACTTTGGAAACAATTGCTCAAAACCACCTTGAACGCTATCAACTCCGATGAACATCAACTAGAGGTATGCTAGAGGGGTGCATTCACGCTTTTTATGTATATTGATACAGTGTTTGCTAGGCCATCAGTCTCACGCTATTCCTTCTTCGTTCTCTCCCCGTGCAAGACGAGGAAGTGAAGAGCATTCATCTACCTGTGATTTTTGCTGCTTTGATGGAGGCACTACTTGTGAGAGCAAAGACTGTTTCAACTTCGCACATCTAACTCGGACCAGGTCCACATCCAGGTGGACTCGTCCCGTGTTGTCTCACCCGCGGTGCGGGAGTGTTTCATACTTCAAGATGAAATATTACGACACCTTTCCCCAGAAGCTCTGCACCACCGTCCAAGGCTAACAGATTCATCACAGGAACCGAAGCTCAGCCCCTTAGCATTTTGTTCGGCATTTTATGGCCTTGATGTCCCCACTTCCATGTCCCGTAATCATTCGATCACGCCTTTCGTTTCTGTTGTTGAGCATTCGTTTGCGTTCAGTCAAATTTGTGCGCAGGTCGCGATTCGGCAACGAGATATCGGTTCATCTTTGAGGACATCATACTCGCGTGTTCTGTCATTGCTTGGAAAACTCATCGAGTTTGCCGAAAAAGCTTCCGACACATCGTTCGAGGTCTCTTGGAATCCATCGACATGGGTTAACGACGTTCTAGATAGTTTGGATGTTGAGGTCAGAACCTTCCCGCTTGTTTCACATTATAGACTCAGCTTCATTTCAGAACATCGATTTTAATCTGGTGGACAGTTGCATCTCTACTCTCGTGTCACTTCAGTGGTCTTCTAAACTTGTCCCAAAGTTCATCCTCGACCAAAAACAATTAGTCAGTAGGATGGTGAAGAAGGTCAGTCATATTCTGTCGTTAGCTCTCGGAGGGTATCTTGACCGACTGTATTTGCAGCTCTTCAAGTTTCTTCATCAGGACTGGACAATTTTCCATGTTCGTGCTGTCAGTCTGGTGTGGACGTTGGAATCGTCCACTGGTCACCATCTCGTGGAGTCTATCATCGCCCAAAGTATGAGTTCTCCAGAACCTCGTATAGTCCACGACGCTTTTGAAGCGTTTGGTGTTCTTTGGAGATTAACGGGTGAGTTCAACTTTGGACAAGTAGGAGGAGACACTGAATTTGGTCGCATACAGATGATGATAGTTTGCCTGGATTCCGTTTCAAAGTTCCCTTGATGATCGTTCTGGACACACTGAAGCACGATTGTCCTACCTCACGCCGAGTCGGCGAGACTTGGTTGAGATGCAGCCTGAGGTCTTACATACGGTATACACACGAGTACTGGTTTCTGTGGACGACGTTGACAATGCGGATTCTACAGGGTACTGGAGCCACTCCTCTACGACCTACTTGATCCTAAGATTCGACGAAAGCCTACTGTGGTAAAGATCAGAGGTAAGGAGATTCGGGGGTACATTTACGAGCAAAATTTCGATCAGCGTTATGTCCACCATCTCCTCGAGATCCTACATTCCATTGTCCAATTTGGTGGGCAAGGATTCGCAAAAACCGCTCGAAGTGTTCCAATCAAACGCATTCAATACCAGCCACTGGTGCAGAGAATAGAAACCGGTAATTACCCCCCCTTCTCCGAGTTTTTAGGTATATTTATCGCTCATTCAGCACTCTTCGACCCGAACGCCAGTTTTTTGGACATATTGATCGAACTATTGTCACGGTATGCGCATCCACGTTGCGACTTCCCTTGAATACCTTCTCATCTTTGTGCAGTTTCGTTCAGTCAGAGCCGAAAGAGCAGAACGCACCAACAATGGAACCTTTGACCACTAGGATTCAGTCAACATCTATTGATATCTTGCAAGCCATAGTCGCCCGTGGAGAGGTTGATCATCTTGCTCTCGAGACACTAGAGTCCATTATCATCGGAAAATTGTATTTCTTCGTCCATCTGAAGCGCCTTGACCTCCAGAACAAGCTCCTCCGCATTCTTCATTCGCTGGTCTCAGCCTTCACAGCCCACATCGCTCAAGTGAATGCCGAAGAGCAAGGCAGTTCTGAAGGTTCCCATATATCCGGAAAGAAAGCGTACACAGTTAACTCTCTTTTGACGCACACATTGATGGATGGAATTGCCATGCCTCACAATCGGCCTGTACAACAACATTGGCTTGATTTCGTGCTCATGGCTATTCCGCAATTCCAACCAGCACTTCAAGGGATGATCCCTCCCTTGGCTGATTGTGTCTGTCGTCAGCTTCGATCACTCCTGAACGATGCGGTTCGAGCTAATCAGCCTGGTTCGTCGAGTGCAACCGTGGGCGTTGCGACTGATGCAGAGTTCGTCATGCTGCTCAACACTTTGGAGCGGTTACTTGTCTTGGGCTTAGCGAACTACCCCGAGGTGGCGCAACCGGACGAGGACACTCCAGCGCAAGAAAAAACTGGCGGAGAAAGTAGTGGCATTCTCGGCTATGTCTCGAATGTGTTTACTGGCGAACCCACATCGTCTTTGGAAGACCAGACTACAGTGAGTCTATCTCACTCAGATAGTTGGGCTTCATCTTAGTCGTGCAGGTCCGCTCTCCTGGCTTCCGTTCGCTCAATGACGGCGTTCGCGTTTTGTTCGCGATATGGGTTAATTTCATCTGGACTAGCCCAAGTTCGAGGCGTTCCGAAGACGATTCGCTAGCGATGATATATAGTCGAACGCGAGGTCGTTGTCGGAGGGTGCTGGAATACCTCTTCCGGGCCTATTCTTCGGAAGTTCTAGAGGGAGTGGTCAGTTGTTGGGATCGTGATCTCACCCTTCACTCTAGGGAATCCAGGCCGGCTGAAAGTGCTGCATTTGAGCTGGTCGACATTCTGATCGCCAGCGCTCATTCTGCTGTGCATATGATATGCGAGAGCATAGTCATCCGGTCATCTGGTGGTCCTGAGCGAAGTCGGAGATATATGAACCCTGAGGTGTAAGTGTAGCTGACAAGTATCTTGTACGAAAACCAATGAGCTCGCTTTCAGGTCTGATGTCATGCTATTCAAGTTCCTAGAGCAATACCTATCACGGTTAGAGGGACCTCTGGCTCTTCAGGTTTGGGGAAGGTTCATGCAGCTGGCGAAGGATGTTGCTTCCAACATTCGGGAGTTCCGCGCGCAAGTCTATCTGACTCTCAGGTAGGAAGGGTACTCGGTTGACCGATTTCACGATTCACGGGAGTTTCGCAGGTGTGTTTGTGTACTAGGTGATAAAGTCACTCAGACCACGGCCATGGATGACAAGCGAATCAAGAAAGACCTCCAAGAAACGTTTGGAAAGCTCCTCGATGCATGCGTGACTTTTGTCGGCCGAACCACAGAGCCTTCGAGTTGGATAAGACGTACAACGAAGGAGTCTTTGATTAACGGTAGATCGTCACCGGCACCTCGTGGAGGTGAGAAAAACTCGACAGTGAGATGTCCCGTTTACTGAGACAATGCCCCAGTTGCAGATCTGAAGATGAATGAGAAAGCCAACTCTAGCGCAGTGTCTCTGCAAGACAATCCCAAGCCGACATGGGGAAGCGAGCTACCGTTCCAGGTGAGCACGCATGGGCAATGATTCGATATAGGGTACTCACGTTTGAACAGATCGTCGATTTCGTTGCGACCACTGTGGTTCCTGGCTTGCGGAAATTCCTCATGGATAACGACAGAGTAGCAAGCGCCTGCAGTAACATCGTGTACTACATTATCAACCCAGCTCTGAAGGCGAAGTCGCGGTAAATCAGCTTTCTTCAACCTGACGGCAATATCTGACCCGCACTCAGCCCATTGGATTTGGACAACACAGTGGTCGATATTATAGCAGAACTCACTAAGCTGCCTCCTGCACTCAAGGTTTGGCGCACACCGGTTTCCGATATCTTATATGATGGTCGGCTGTTTCAATCCAATTCTGCGGTTGCTCTCAAATGGAAACCGATTATCAAAGCCCTGTTTGACTCAGACAAGATGTCGTTTGGCGAGCTGCTAGGTATGTTTGGTGTTTTCACCTGTTGCGCATTCTCGCCGAGCCCTTTCAGGTCGTATTGCTACCGCGCCATCTACCAACATATTCGTTAACCGGGAGAACGAGATACTGGTTCGGTCTCTCAATTTACGAAGGCTGTCACTCGTCCTGTTCGTCGGGGAGAAGAATCATTTCTTGACTCAATTACCCAGCGTACAGGAGAAATTGGTTGACACTTTGCGCAACGTTCCCTCGCCTATGGTACAGAGCGAGGTGTTCTTGTGCATCCGTGTGCTACTATGCCGCCTCTCGCCGCACAACTTGACCAGTTTCTGGCCGGTCATCTTGACCGAACTGGCAAGTACTCCACTTTATTCTTTTTGAAACTTTTCATTCACCGAAGATACAGTATCGGATTTTCGAACAAATCATTGTGGCCGTGCCTGCCGACGAATCCGAGGATCTCCCTCTTATTCTCTCTGCGAGCAAGTGCCTGGATTTACTCCTCACTCTTCAAACCCCCGAGTTCCAAATGTATGTATGCCTTGTACACTTCTTGGACGTCTCGAATCCGCTGACGGCGTCTCAGACACCAATGGATGTTCGTAACCGACACGGTCGACGCCGTGTACCGGCCAGATGACTGGAATCCCGAAGCCATGTTCGACCAACTCGCAGAAATCGTTGGCAGCCTTCCCGCCCCGGACACTCGGGTAAGTTTACCCAATCGCACACCGAGTTTTCTCTCTCTCTTGCCGAAGATTCACCACGTTGCATTTTGTAGGAGCGCACACGATCAAAGAATGGCCATGTCGCGTTTCCATCCGTTACTGCTTCCGTTAGCCTCCCGTCGACCGCGGAGACGCACTCGATGCGGCGACCTATGCTGAACATATTGCGACAGATCGACTCTGTTCGGGATCTGAGACCCTTCTTCTCTCATGTGAGCATCTCGACTTACGAGAGCGTGTATGCCAGCGGGGGGAATGTCGACTGGGAAGCTGTGGAGCAAGGGTTGTTGGAGGATATGTTCGATGGCCGATGACCGTCGACAGATATTGATCTTATACCTTACAATTGTCAGTACTCGACTACATACGTCTTTGTGTTACCCCTTTTGTCATTTTCATTTTTTTTTTGTTTACTTGCGCGGGAATGTAATCCTTCATTCAACTTGTAGAACGCAGAGCGCGGACAGAAATAGCTAGCCAATAATGCAAGCATGGAGACAGCGAGGTGAGGGTATAGATATGTGTGTGCGATTTCAGACCATAACATAGAAGTGCAAGCGTATGAAATATCGATGAGCGAATATCGTGATTAGAAGTCGCCCCAATTACGCCGGAATTTGTACTGCATGCGTTCCTAGGTGTTAGCGGTCCATTTGACTCATACTCAGCCAAAGTATATACTCATACCTTGTATGGTAGATTTTTTCTGTGAAACAGGGTGAACGATGAGCACACGTTGGGCCCGCTCAGACGACAATACTGACCTCATCTTCTCGACCGGCGACTTGGGCTGCTTGTAGCCTTGTTCACCAGTACCCCATTCCGACTGGTTCTCCTGCTCCTTTGTGATATCCTTGTACTTGACAGCAGGATCTTGCTTGGGCGCGCCTCTCGTTATCTTTGGTCTAGGTGCCGACTCTGGTTCCGCGAGGGGCTCCTCGTGTGAATGCAAGGCTTCGTCAACCGTGATACCTTGGTACTTGGCCTCGCGTTCAACTTCCAGAGTTTCAACCGTCTCATGGTGGGAAAAATGCTCGATATCTTCGGGATGGTTGTACGACTCGTCCGTTTGCGTTTCAGGCGTCGAATGATATTGCTCTGTGATGCAAGGCAAGAGTGAGTTGGGGGCTTGGATAGCGTGGGTGCACGGTGGGGGACTTGTCCAGGGACGTACCTTCGTGGTGGAGGAAGAACTCTGTCGCAAAAACCGGCTCGTGAGCGTTTCCGACGCAGGTGAACACGGATTTCGAAAGACGCACCGCTCTCGACGTCATAGTGGTGCCCCTCGGCACCGATGTCGTCAAAAGAAGGAAGGCCCTTGAACCCAGTTGCCTTGAACTCCTCGGGGGTCACCTTTCCGTCTCCGCTCTTATCCATAAGCTTCAGGACGGTCTCGACGACATAGTCCGCCTTCTTCTGGTGTTCGATCTCGTCCTTGAAAGACGTGAGACGGGGGAGGAGTTATACCAGAATAAGGGAAGGGGGCTTACCCTGGATTGCTTTTGCGAATAAACGTGGTGAACGCCGTAAATGGCCTCGATTTCTTCACGGTCCCATACCCCATCCCTGAAGGGCCAAAGGGAATCAGCGCACGCATGCAAAAGACAGGCCGCGTTGATCGGTCTCACCTGTTCAGGTCGTGTAGCTGGAAGAAGCTCTCGAGGTCGAACGAATCTCTGTGAATGCAGACATGTGCTGAGCGCCGCTCTCACGGAAGGAAGAAAACGGAGATGGTATACACACATATGGTGTTCAGAAGCCATCTGTATGGGGACGAAGACGTCAGAAGAAGATGCGCGAACGAACGAGATGCTCGCCCGAAATCGGCAGGGGGACGTACATGACGGATGGCGTAGTCGGCGCCAGCGAGCTTCGGGTTCTCGCCGGTGTCATCATGGTCACCGTGCGCGGCGACCAGGACTGTGAAAAGGAGGGATATTGCCGCGAAGGGTCGCATTGAGTTGCAAGTTTGAGAAGGTGGCGAGGCAAGTCTCGTTGCATCCAATATTGGACCCCGATCACATCTGTCACTTGAAACTTCAGTCAGTTTCAAGTTCGTCATTACAACTACACTTATTACAAGGAAAAAAAAGTAATCGACATGGAACACTTTGGCACCAACTCTCCCGGTAGCATCATCATAGGGAAACTATCGACCAATATTGGGAGTCCGACAGCCGCACATGATGCTTATTTACGCTCCGATTCATATTATTCATACTCCGCGTAGCATGCCGAAGCGGCAACCCATTGGGTGGTCATTTCCAGAACGGGTAGTCCACCCCCTTGCCATGACGGAAGGAACTTGGCTGCAAGTGAGAACTAGTACTAACACCACCACCAGCTGGACATTGAGGATGATACCCACACAGCGTACCGCAGCGCGCTCTCTCAGCCGGATACGTGTCAAGGCAGTGACAGAAGCACCAGTGCTTCTTCATGTACCCAAGACACCCGGGAGGACAGATCTTGCAAGTATATCCAGTCTTCCATCAGAGACAAGGCGTCGAACTCGTCCCATCAGCGTGCCGCCACACAGAGGATTCGCGACTGCTGCTCCGAGTGAGTAGATTATAATGGCGTCGCACCCGACCTAGCACCTGCTGACGTCCGTTTGTTAGCAAATCCCTCCTCGTTCACGAGGAAGCCCCATTTCGACAAGATGCTAATTGCCAACAGGTGTGTGGAAACATGGTCACGCCCGCTCGTTTGCTAATGCGTTGGGTGCGCGTCTCAGGGGAGAAATTGCATGTCGTGTGATTCGGACAGCCAAGAAGTTGGGGATCAAGACGGTGGCGGTGTATAGCGAAGCGGATGTGCAATCGTTGCATGTCCTCGAAGCCGACGAAGCGTATTGCATCGGTCCTGCACCTTCGGCGGAGAGCTATGTGAGTGTTTGGTGCGAGCAGACTTGGCGGTGCGGTGTTGACCTGGCGATACCAGTTGCGCATGGACAAGATCGTCGAGGTGTGTCACGAGAGCGGTGCACAGGTTCGTCTTGCACTTGTCTTATTCGACGTGGTATTTTGATGCTGCTCTTCTCTACCCGCACGACCTGTTAGGCCGTCCACCCTGGGTAACACGGCGTCCCTCTCGTTCGGGTATTGCTCTGACCGAACGGATATGTAGGTATGGTTTCCTCAGCGAGAACGCCAAGTTTGCCGAACGGCTCGCAGAAGAAGGGATCGCATTCATTGGGCCTCCGTCGAGTGCCATCATCTCCATGGGTTCTAAGAGGTTGGTACATGTCCTTGACCGCACTATATAATGTGATGATCGAAGAAACACATCAGTGAATCGAAAAATATCATGTCCGGTAGGTCGCAGTCTGTCTATGTTAACTCCTAGTGGCGTTGCCGACGTTGGTGGATCAAAGCTGCTGGTGTGCCATGCGTTTCGGGATATCACGGAAACAACCAAGGTCCTCAATTTCTCTTCGCCGAGGCGGAGAAAATCGGTTAGTCCTTAACGGATCATTGGACGGTGCCACTGGATTGGCTGAAATATGACTTTCTTTTCAGGTTACCCTGTTCTGATCAAAGCCATTCATGGCGGAGGCGGCAAAGGTATGCGTGTCGTGTTGACACCCTCCGAGTTCACGGATGCCCTGGAATCCGCGAAACGCGAGTCGTTGAAGGCATTCGGCGATGCAAATGTCCTCATTGAGAAATATATCGAACGCCCGAGACATGTGGAAGTACAAGTCTTTGCAGATACATTGGGTGGGGTGGTTAGTCTTTGGGAACGGGATTGCTCTGTGCAGAGACGTAACCAAAAGATCATCGAGGAGGTGTGATATACATTTGCATTGCAGTGATGATCATGTAACCACGCGTGCTTGATAGGCTCCAGCACCAGGCCTTTCTCCCGAACTTCGGGCGGACCTGTCCGAGAAGGCCGTCGCTGCTGCGAGAGCAGTCAACTATGTCGGGGCGGGTACAGTGGAATTCATTTTTGACAATGATACCCAGCGGTTCTACTTTATGGAGATGCGAGTGTCCACGACGTTTTACGATACGAACCTGAGCTAACACCAACGATAGGAATACGCGGTTACAGGTCGAACACCCCGTCACGGAAATGATAACTGGTCTCGACCTCGTGGAATGGCAACTCGAGGTATTGTTTACGTGCTGATAATTGTTTCATCGTGACTTACATATGCAACAGGTTGCGGCTGGTAACCCCCTTCCTCTCACTCAATCCTCCATCCCTCTCGTCGGACACGCGTTTGAGGCACGGATCTACGCGGAGAACCCCCGAAACGATTTTCTTCCCGACTCGGGGCGGCTCTTGTACCTCTCTACACCCACTCCGACGCATGTTTTTGCACCTCCATTACCACCCTACGCTACGGAATTGGCTGAGCCTTTACGACGCATACCCGATACATCTATTGCGATTACCCCATCACTTCGACTTGAACAAGGTTTCACTGAAGGCGCTCAAATCGGCGTGTTTTACGATCCGATGATAGCTAAGCTTGTAGTCCACGGACGGGATCGTACCGAGGCCTTGAGAATGCTCAGGCGAGGACTGGAAGAATATAAAGTAGTCGGTGTTTCTACCAACATCGAGTTTCTCAGAGCGCTTGCAGGCAACGATGCATTTATTGGAGGGGATGTCGAGACGGGATTCATCAAGAAACATTATTCAGAGTTGTTCCCGTCGATTTCGGATCCCTCTCCGGAACTATTAGCGCGGGCTGCGCTGTATGTTATCCTTCGGGATCAAACGATTCCATCGGCCCTTCAAAGCCCATGGACATCTCTTGGCGCACGACGGTTAGCTGGAGATGTCTACGAGCGTACCATCACACTATCAAAGGACGAAACTTCGGCTGCTCACATAAATGTCACGCTCAAACACACCTCTTCTGGCCACTTTGATATTACCGTGGATGGCTCCTCGCCAACGATTTTCAGGTCGGTCGCTGCGCGTCTTACCTCCCCAACAACGCTTGCTGCATTCTCGACGAACACGACTATCGTGTCGCAACCTCCGCCACCTGCCGTGCCCGCATCGACGGCTCCAAATACGATGGAACGACTTCACCTCTTCTCAGCGGACGGGACTAAAACTACGCTTACGCTCCCTCCTCCCGCATGGCTGTTGTCGTTGGGAGGAGACGTCCAGACCGCGCACAAGGGCGCGCTACGTGCACCGATGCCGAGTCTAGTTGTCGAGGTGCGCGTGAGTCCAGGGCAGCGCGTCGACAAGGGTCAAGCGGTGGTCGTTTTGGAGAGCATGAAGACGGAGACGGTGTTGAGAGCCGAGGTAGCGGGTGTCGTGAAGGCTGTTGGCTGTGCCAAGGGCAATATGGTGGAAGAGGGGAGAGAATTGGTGGCTATTGAAGAGGATGGGGCAGAGGCAGAGTGAGCTTGTCTACCTTTTTCATCTCGGGTCTTTGTTGCAATTACACTGGCGGTGCGGTCCATGGCACCCTGGTATCCGAGTGTATTACCCCTACGATGGAAACTGTATACTTAAGAACGAACGCTCGGTGGCAAATGTGTCCCCCGCGTCATGTGCTGCTTCATTTGACTTGAAACATAGCTACAGACTTTGTACAAGAGTGAATGGGCATGGTCTACATGGACATCCAACCTGCCGTTATGTATGGACCCGTGCTTCGCTTCTGGCACGTGTTCTCCGACGATGCTTGCTCCGCGAGCAAGAATTCACTGTCCACTCTCACCAGCATGTATCGGTTCGCAAGTGTATTTCAAGTTAGTGCGGTGATATCCAAAAACCTGAATGTGTTGAACGACTCCGGCCCGTTCTCGGTGAGCAGGTCCAGCAACAGGCGGGTGGAATTGATAAAACCCCCACTGAGACGGCTCCGGGTCGCTGTAAGGTTAGACCGCGCGCCGCTTAGACCGTTACGCCAAAAGGCAGCAATACTGAATGCTTAGCATTCAGTATCCCGGGCGGTATATATGATAGTTATATAGGATACGGCGTGCGAACAGCATACTCGCAAGAAAGAATGGGAATGCGGTGATTCCGCCTAGTGCTATGAAGTTCCCTGCTGCGAAAGGACCAATTGAGGGTAGAAGTCGCAGCACCGAAGACAGGGAGGTTTGCCTCGAATCACTGAAGGGGACGATCGCACGGTGGACATAAGTGATTGTCGTCATGTACATGACAAGCCCATGCTGATCGATGTTGGCGAGAATTTATCGTCGTGTAAGTAGTATTTCCGAAGATAAGGATCGGGCTCGGCTTGCAGTGGTCGAAACATGAAGAGCCAGGCAGCTTTGTATGTCGCTATTACCCTGACAGCAGCTACCTGTGGATACCAGCCAACCTTTCCGTGGCCCCAAGGCTGAGGAGACGGTGACATGGCTATCAAAATATAAAAAACAAATTGACCAACCATTCTCGGGACCATTGGCTTTCTCGCATGCAGAATATGCGCGCTGGAGGATGAATCTGCTGCGTTTGACATTGCTATCCTAGGGATGCCGTTCGATACAAGTACCAGTTAACTTACCGTCAGGCTGGAGCATGCTTTGGGCCGTATGCGATCCGTTCAGGTAGCAGACGGCAAAGTGCCTCTGAAGGCTACACATTAGCATGGGGGAATAACACTTATGAATCAGGTTTGCAAATTCATGATTGCGGAGACGTGTCTTCAGAATTTGGACAACTCTGACCCCCCACTAATATTGTTGAGCGTGACGGACGCATTTAATGATGGCATGGTGGTGCCATCTTCAAGAAGGCTTGGCTGGCACGACGCAGCACTGATAAATTGTCAGACAGGACTGCTGCTTCTCCCTGTGAGAAGGCTACATGATGAAACCTCACCACCCAAGACACGCAGGCCATTGGACGAATCAAGATAAATTGGATTATGCGCATTCAATAAGTACTGTGCGTTGACTCTCTATAGTGTCTCTGTTGGAGCGGTGCAGGAAGTTCCAATAGGTCAAAAATGCGATGCGCAGCACAACAGGTCGACGTGGTAGATGGTTCCGAGTGTTCTGTTTGCATGGTATCTGAGCGAGCAATGTCTTGACCTCCACAATTCTCTGCCTTGGACGACCTGTAGCGTATACTCACCACCCTCGCCTGACAACCCCATCCGTCAATGCCTCCAATGCCTCCCTTGCCTCACTCGCGGGGAGTACCTTAAGCACTTCCCTCGCCTTTTCGGCATATGCTCGTGCGAGATCTCGTGTGCGGGAGACGCCGGACGAAGCATGGATCAAAGACAGAGCCTATCCAAGCGGGTGAGAATGTCGTCGACAAAGGGAAAAAGAAGCAATAATGTATGACGCTCACCCGTTCGACATCCCCATCATGCTTGAACCCACGAGCGATCAGGGGCTCCAACTCGGGATACTCTTCAGCGGCGTACAGCACTGGACCGGTCGCAAGGCCTAGACGAAGATCCGCTCCCGAGCCCGGCTTGCCAAGCGCCGTCGAGGACGAGAAATCCAGAATATCATCAACGAGCTAGGAACGCGTCAATTCATAGAATGAGAAACGTCACGGTAGGTCACCTGGAACGCAATGCCGAGATTCCGCCCATAGGCATATGCGACCTCCTTCCAGACCTCACCCTCTTTGCAACCTCCAAGAACGACGGCAGCCCGTGCGCCTTTCGCCATCAGCGACGCGGTCTTGAGATACGTCTTCTTGAGGTATGTACTCCACCTATCCGGGAACGGCACCTCCGCGTGCGAGGGTTGTGCATGTAGGCTTGATATGTCGACCTCACTGGACAGGGGTGAATGCGATGACGATGGCGAGTCGACGTTGGTCCGAGCGCCCGTCCCTTTCATCTGCAAAATTTCCCCCTCGACCAGATTAGCGATCACGCTCGCAATCAGCTCGACGACCTCGCTGTCTCCGAGTCGAGAGAGTGCGGCACTCGCTCTGCCGAGCAAGAAGTCACCCCCGAGGACAGCGAGCTTGTTGCCAAAGGCAGCTGGCGCAGAGGGCGCGCCGCGACGAAGGTTAGACTCGTCGATGACGTCGTCGTGGAGGAGGGATGCCACATGTATCATTTCGACTATCTGAGCGAGACGTAGTTGAGTGGGGAGGAGAGTATGCGCTAGCTGGGGTAATGAGACGGAGGACTCGGCGCAGAGAGACGGGGGAGGTGAAGGATAGGAATTCGTTGGGGGAGGACGGAGGTCAAAGGGAGAACTGAATGAGGCGGTGTGGTCTGGCATGGAGGGGTTAAAGTCATTGAGTACGTCTGGACGCGAGAGGGGCGCATTGAGCTGCTCGGCACTGAGACGGGAATGTTCTGCGGACCAGTGTTTGAGGGGGAAATGGGAACCGAGACCATTCGTGGCACGGGAGAAGAGGAGGACGAGGAGGGGGCGCAGCTGTTTCGAGGGGTGGTGAAAGTAGTACGAGGCGATCTGGGAGAGGGTCGGGTGGGATGAGCCGAGGAGGTTGAGGAGCGACGAGCGGACGTGGGTGATCTCTGCCTTGAGCAGGGCATGTGGGTCGACCGTCTTCGAGGACGAGAGCGGCGAGGAACGCGCATGCGACGACGCGGACGGCTGGGGCGTTGCAAAGGCGCTTGCAGACTGGCGACGCGCATATCGTGCCAGTCGCGGGAATGCAAATGCGGGACGAGACAGACGAAGCGTCGACGTTGCGCTCGACCACGTCGACATCGTGGTCGTCGTCGTCAAAAAGATTTTTTCGAACGAACGCCCTTTTTTTTTTCCCGCTCGGATGCAGTGTTAAAGATTTGTCGACAAAAATCATATCTACTTGAAAACTCGTTTCGTCACCGGTTCATCGACATCCCCCGCCCAGGCGACGTCGCCGTACTCCGCGTCCGACTCTTGCTGCCATTCAGCGAGCTCGACGGCATGATCGCTGTCGTACCCATCATACCACGATGCTTGTTCACAGACGGTGCAAGAAACGTTGCCAGCTTGCGTGCCTGTGCAATCATTTAGCACGAGTTCCTCATCGATCACAATCGCAACCATAGCACACATGCCTTGATGCGCATCGTATCCCAGTCTGCTTCCAGAGTCCCGTTCACCGCAAGTAACAGCAGAGGCTCGATACCTTCTCCAGACGCGCTCCCATCTTCGACGGCGAGTACGAGAATCCGCCCGAGCTGTGACGTGTAGTAGTCGTAGAGCACCCATCGTCAATGTAGAATACCTCTTTCGTCCCTCTCGTGAACTCACCTCGCTCTCGACCATCCCTTCTGCTTCCCCCCTCGTCTCGGCCCACACCTCCGCGCCAAGCCCTGCAGCCATCCGCACCTCATCCTTGGACCTCTGCGGTGCAGGTCCTGTACGCGTCTCTCTGCTGGCAACACTACCGGGTTTAGAAACCTGTGGTGTGCCGGAGGTCGATGACCCATTCGACTTGACAGAACTCGGGCTGGAGGGCGTCCCACCAGCCCCAGCAACAATGGAACTACTAGAACTGGATTGCGATCCGTGCGTGAACGTCGCTACTGAGGAGTTCTCTGCGCTCATCTGAGAGGCATAGGACACCAAGGCGCCTTCAGGTGTGAGCAACAGGGCGGTGTGTATGGACGGCGGAGAGAGCAGTTGGGAGAGGTATGTGTGCAAAGTGGGGAGGACGAGCATCTCGCTAGTTGGTCAGATACAAGACTTGTTGCTGAATCAACGGATAACATTCAGAAGTCGAGTGGCGTGTATTAAGACGCGTACGAGGAGACAACCAACTCAACTTTCAGGCGCACTTGATCCATGGAAAACACCATACATTCTTTTCATCTCCCAGTAAAAACCAGGTAGAAAAAATGCTACGGAAACAAGTGATGAAGCCAACACATCGAGATACGGAGGTGAAAGGAAACGAAGATTAAAGAAAAAGAGGGCAAGGTTTCTGTTCGCGTCGTCAATTGTTAGCACACCCTACTCGCAGCGAAATGTTATGTCAAGAAGTGATGGATAGAAGAATTCGGATCCAGAGATGCCAAAGACGACCATCCAGTGCCTTCCACGTATTACACCAACACACCTCCACCCCGCTCGCTCGACGTTCAGATTTTTGGGTGGGTACGGGAGACGTCTACTTGCGCTTCTTGACAGTGGTCTCGTCCTTTTTCTCACCACCCGCAGGGGCAACGGGGGCCTTCTCATCCTTCTTGAAGTCTGGCGTAGGCGCATCCGTCTTCTTCGAGCTTGCTTTGGGGATGGGCTTCTGGCCTGCGCCAACCAAGCCGAACAAAGCACCCAACAGGCCGAATAACGTAACAATAGCTCCAAGCAATCCAGCAGCAGTCTCGGGGTGGGACGTGATGGCACCAACAGGATTTTCGCGAGCATCGTCGAGGAACACACCGATCTTGGCACGCACAAATCCAGCAGGGTCAGTCGCAAACTCTGGGACCTGAGTCTCTTCAATGTCAGGAGTCGGTTTCGAGGCTTCTTCAAGGGCATGCTTCACACCCCACGATTCGGCACGCAGAGCTTCCGCGTCGTCAATGGAGTGACCGACGTAGATGTTGTCGAAGAGGATGTCCTCAGTCATAGTCCATAGTTCGATACCGACACCACCCTATACATAAAGGCATGGTAAGCAACGAGCACTCAAAGCAGCAACCCATGAGAACACACAATTTTGTTGAGGTGCTTGACTGGCTCAAGGTCTTCAAAGTAGCCGGGGTTAGAAATCTTACGGGGTGCCCATTCGCCTTTGTATTCTGTGTTGTCAATCATGGGCGCGTACCACTTGCCCTTGTATTTAGGGTTGGCCTTGGACGGACTATCAAGACAATTTTTCGCGTCAACGGGAGGCAGACACGCTGACAAGGTTGCGTACCGTTTCCATTCACCACAACCGGGTGCCGCATCACATGCAGGGTTGGTAACAGTAGGTGGGATCCAATCACCGTCCTCCTCGTCGTCCCATTCCTCGGGCTTCTCGGCATCTGAAGAATTATTAGATTCATCACAAGTCTCTCACCGACTGGAACCTCACCAGGGTCAGGGATGGCTTTGGGCTCATCGTCGAGCCAGCCCTCGGGCTTGACAGCATCCTCGTCTAGGATCTCATAGGGTTCGCTCTCATCCCAGTCATCAGGCTATCCATTCGAATTGGGTTTAACAAGGCTAGTATAATGAACCAAAAAATCATGTTTACCTTGACAGCTTCAGGGTCAGGGATCCTCTTGGTGTCGACCCAATCTGCAGGTTTCACGTCTTCGGGGTCATCGATCTCCTTGGAAGGGTTGACAGGGGGCGTAAAGTCCTCAAGAAGGTTACCTGACTGTTCAACTTTTCCGTTGAACTGGACCTCGTACGTGTTGTCGGGGCTGTATTGTGGTTAACAATATGATCATGACACCTTTGAGAATCGACTCACTTGAGAACGAGGGTGTAGACATTGACGTCCTTGCCAAAGGATGGCTTGGGAGGAACACTGAGGTGCTTCTCTTCGTACTCGCCAGTAACAGGGTTTTTATGACGGAAGATGAAGTGCAGCTATGCCATGGCATACACGTCAGCACACCTGCCTAGTAGCGAGACTCGGATACTAACCTTGTTGCCGGGGCAGGTCAAGTCGGGACCAAACATGACCACCCAAGGAGTCGTGTCCGAGAATTCCTTCCCGCTCGTCTGGAAGCCATCCTCGAGCAACTTGATGTAACCGCCACCGCAATTTCCACCCTTTTGGTACTGCACCTCATACTGAACCACGAGGGGCTCGCTCTTGAAGTCGACAGGGGATGCAAAAGGGGCAGAGATGGCGTGGTGCGCAGCCTTGGACTTTGCAACAAGACCCTTCTTGCCAACGATGAGAGGTGTTTGAGGGTCCTCGACCTTCCATTCGCCGACGTAGGAGAAGATCTCGCCGCCTACGGGCGTCTTCTTGGTAGCCTCAGAAGGCGTCCAGCGTTCGGACCAGTCGTTGGTGAATTGTTCGACGAATGGGGCGGTGATTTCCGTGGTCTGAATGGAGGGGTGAACGCTTGTTCGCGGAGAGGCGGAACACATGCATATGGAGGTGCACAACACAAACATACCTTGAAGACGGGGTGGTCGTCGGCAGCATTCGTACTAGCTGCGGCGGCGACGAGGGCAACAGAGAGCGCTACGCTTCGCATCGCGATAATACGAAGGACCAGTTCGAATAAAACAAAGGAAACGGTTGAGGAAACGAGCGAGGAGACGAGTGTTGGAAAAAGCCAAAGTCGGAGTCGGACACGTTAATAAATGTTGCCCGGTTAGCAATGCCACGTATACTCTCCCACGCTCAAGGCCCATCACTGCATCACACCGCTCAAGTTCGACGCCGTTCTCATGGCAATACTAATTTAAATTACACGCTACCGTACTCCCGTTCTCTACCCAAGCAAATCTGCGTGTCCTGAAGCCGACAGTGCGAGCTGCGGTCGTCGATCAACATACATACCAGCCCAAACATCGCGACATGACGTACCACAAACTCGTCGTCCAGGTATTTGGACACCGCTATCTGGTCCCCGAGCCCCTTGCGCCGCCGTGTCTTCAGCACGAGATCCCGCGCGAGTGCTTGCCCAGAAGCAGGTTCTAGTGGCCTTAGCTTGATGCTCGTGTCCGTCGGGTCGCCTATGACGCCTCACTTAACACAACCCCCATCCCCATATGACATTGGCTCACTCACCAGGGACAATAGACCAGTGGTCAAACACCTGTGAGCAGAACGCCTGTCCTTGCGTCGCAGTACGCAAGTCTGTCTCGAAGCCGTTCGCGTCAATAACAGGGATAAGGGCTTTTACAGTGTACAGCGGCGATCCCGCCTTGGGTGTATCTTGTGTGACGTGCCCTCTCCGCCTGGCAAGCACAGTATACACGGCAGATATACAATCCGCCGGTGCCTGCACTTCCACATAGTATATAGGCTCCATCAGGCGTGGCGTAGCCTATGACTGGAATGAACCGAACGAAGGTCAAGGGCGAAAAGAGGGTCCTACCATTAAGAATGAAGAGTAACACACGCGCCGTGCCGTAGGCACTATCTGTCCTCCGCCACGGAAGATCGGTTCCTGCGCCAAGCTGGCGTCCAGTATCCGGAACCTGACATTGCGCATCGCTGTCGCGCATCTGTCAGCAGACATTCCATTGTAAAGAACACCACCGTGAGTGACTCACGCTCGTCACAGAGTGGGCCTTCCCGCGCGCCCCACTGGAATCCTTGTTTGACGTATTCCTTTACCGATCCCAGTAGTTTTTTGTCTACCTACAAAGCAAGGGTCAATGGTGTGCTTAAATGAACGCAGAGTTGAACGATTGACTACCTGCGAGGGCAATGTATCATCCAATAGGATATTTGGCCCGCTGTCGTCGGGTCCAAATGCCCATATCGACCTCGAGGCCAGAAGATCCCACTGATACTTCTCCTGGAAAAACGTCCCCCGTTCTTTCGGGGTCATTCGCATCGTCACCCTGCCACGCTCAATGTCTTCTGCTATCCCTCTTTCAAGTGGCTCCGCGATCATCGTAATTTTGTTCCTGGTCGTCCCGTTAGCCCACGTCCATGCTGCATTAATGAAGGACTCGTCTTCGTAACCCACTTTTTGTTCGGCGTATCGGCATAACATTTAAGCGCACTCGTTTCCAATACTGTCTCTGAAAACTTCGTGACGGGATCGGACACCTTGATCTCAATTTCCGAGAATAACTTCCTGAGGTCATGCATAACACAATCCAAATATAGCTCCCCGGTACCAATGAGCACATGCTCGCCGCTCTCCTCGACTTTGGTGGCGACAAGAGGGTAGGATTTGTTGATGCTCCGCAGACCCGACAACATCTTGGGAAGCTCGGATGGCGCGATGGGTTCGATGGCTATCTTCAGAACCGATTCAGTCATATGCTTGATGGGTCGGAAAATATGGAGGTCCTCTTCAATATCGAGAGAGGCGAGGGTAGCGGTTTTGGAGATAGAGGCATCGACACCACCGATGAGGACGAGGTTTCCGGCGGGTACTTCATCTGCCGGGATGAAGTATCTGGAGATGATCCGTAAAAAATGAGGATGTCATGCAAAGCGAAGCATTCCCCACCTCGATCCACTTATCCAAAGTCCCTCGACCGTAGCTTTTATCATATCTTCTTCATCTTCCGGCGAATAGCCCTCTCCCAAAACCTTAACCTGCACATCCTTTCGTAATGTTCCACTCAGAATACGACCAAATGCTCTGAAAGACTGAGCGTCCGTTGTGTGGTAGAGTTTGGTTATCTGGACCATTAAAGGACCCTCTGCGTCGCAAGCTTTCATAGATGTAGCAAGTTCCGAGGTCTGTGGACCTGTATATGTCCGCTCTACTTTAGTAGGTGCACCAACCACCGGAGATGGGATATGCTCGACGATCATATCTACGAGCCCCGTTGCAGGTCCAAAGAATTGGTCAAGCACCACCTTGAGTAGCGGGCGGACATCCATTTTGTACATCACGGGCTTCAGTGTGATGTTGAGCGATGCGAGCGTCCGTTTGAGGTCATCTGTTTCCTCGCTAACCACATGACTGTAAAGCTTGTACAAGGGATCCAGGATAAAGTGGACGAATGTTCGAGACTGCTCGGGGTCAGAAGCTTTACGCGTGAATTTTCGTGTCTCGTTGTTGAAGTAGATGTCTCCCCAGAGGCGATCGGCGAAGGCAGACACGTCCAGGGGTCCATATGTGTGTGCGTACATCTGGGCGAAAGACCGAAGGGTAAAACACCAGGCCATATCTGTGCTTCCGAACGCGACGTTCCCGTTCTCAGGGCTTAGGCGTAACTCGGGGTCTGGATCGATACCACTATTGAGTGTAGCTGGTTAGGGAGGTATCTCTGGATATGAAAGCGAGCCAACCTGATGAACGTGTTAATTTCCTCGATAGTGTGTTTGATTTTGTAGTAAGCGTCAGCAGGCTTGATGCGCAACTCAAGGATAAGTCGGTCAATTTTGTTAATCAGAAGTGTGATTTTGATACTCTCTTGAAGGGCGTGACGTATTATAGCTTCAGTATTGACCATCATCTGTGTCTGACATTCAGTTGGGATTAACAATTGCAGCCGTGCGTGACAGACCCCTTCAATAACGTCAACCACCAGCAAAATGCCATCAGCTAGTCGCATCGATGATGCAACTTCGTCGACGAAGTTCACGTGTCCCGGTGTATCGATAAAATGTACCAAATGTGATTTGCCACCGGTAGTTGATAAAACCAACGACACTGGCGACGACTTGATCGAAAGTTCTCGCTCACGCGATAGGACATGTGTATCGGTATATTTCAACTGGGGACCAAGTGTAAGTTATAGCCACTCAAGGAAACTGACTCACGAACCGGGTTATCCGCGTCCCACGCGAGTTTGTGCGTTTCGAAAACCAGCATATCCATAAGCGCCGTCTTTCCGTGATGCAAGTGCCCAACTATCGCGACATTTCGCACCATCTGAGGGAAAGACATCATGCTTAATAGGAACCTGATGTGATAGTCTAATAAGGGTTAGCAGGGACTCAAGAGCATTGACGCACCCCTTGTCAAAGCGCGTTTGAGGCATATCCTTCTCTTCTACCGTCCACTTCCGTACTTTTATGGGAGCGATGATTGGTTCTGAAAGCGGTTGCGCATCTTCTTCCTGCACAAGGGCGTCTACGTCTGGCCCATACACGTCTTCGGCGGAAGGATAGTATTGCTTGTCTTCGTGCAAAATGACAGCATTATGCACGGGTTCTGGTTTCAAAGTCGACATGGGATATCTCCATTTTCTACCAGGATGTACTTACCCTCCACCTCCATGAGCGCGCCTGCTTCCTCTGTCTGCATTGGCTCTTCTTCATAGCCTTCGAGGGTAGGCGCAGCTTCGTGCCGTGGACCCTCGCCAAAGCCAGTCTCCATCGCCTCCTCCTCTCCATCCTCAGAACCCAAGTCTGCGCCAATGTAGTTACCGAACTCGTCGTAGTCCTCGAATGAGACCATGATAGAGGTGATCGTACCCGCAAGCGTTGGACGAGTAGTAGTGGAAAAGAATAAATTTCGAACTCCGGGCTATTAGGGACTTTGAATGCTGGTAATCTTACTACTTAGCATTCACCAAATGACCATCCGGTCGTAATCTTTGGACCATCGTCATGTCTACATTGTCCGACGAAACACTGAGAAAGGTGCCATTCCTTTGTGTACCCTTGCCTAACCCCAAGCTTACTCGTCACCAAAGATCCTAGTCCAGATTCAACAAACCGCAGTCCAATCACAGCGTGCCCTGAACTTGGCAAGGCAACAATGTGCTGCCAAGGAGCGTGAACGTCGAATCGTCCAGCTGACCATCGGTGAAATATCGACCATCGAGGGAGACGTTAATTTGTACAAAGGCGTAGGAAAGATGTCAGTTGTCTTCACTCGAGAGCCAGGACGATGAGTCATATGTTGCCCAGGTTCATGATGGTGCCCCAGAAAGCTATGGAACAAGAACTGAAGGGACAGGAGAAAGAATTGACGGACGATATCAACAATCTAAACAAGAAGGTTACGTCGGGCGTTCTGTGCTGATCCATAGACTAACATCCATTCTGTCTCTTAGTCAAAGTTTCTCGAGAAGCAGTTCAATGATGCACAAGCTCAGCTACGTGACATTGTAGGTGCCTTACATGACCTATATCTTGGTGGCTAACCATCTCTGACAGTTCCACCATAGCCCAAAACAATAGTAGATCGCTTAAATCATGCCATCGCAATATATTTGCTTGAGAAAAAGTGCTTCTACACCAATTACTAAATAAGTTGCATTGACCAGGAGAGTAATGCCTCGATTGAGCATACTGAACATACAGATGACATACGGTGCGTGGACCCTTCTCCACAAAGAACCATCACAGGAAAAATCATATATAGCCACAGTAAGCACCGCAGGACAGCCGGACTGTAATCAATGATGCGCTAGGGCACGCCAATGCGCTCGTTCCATAGGAAACGTGTGGGTACTGATGCTGGTCTCCCAGTTTCTGGTTACAAACCACTGTACGTCCCGGAAAATGGCGCAGTCGTCCTTATGCATCGCCCATCCGTTTGTCTGGCATGTCTGAAACAATATTGTCACCCTTATGGTTGGCTATCAAATCTGGATGGACTCGCCTTTGAACAATACCACGCAGTCTTGCATCGTGCGCATTTCTTCATGTTCTCATCCGCTCTCCCACAAACCTCACACTTCGCAGCTCTGTCCCTCTCGAAAATCGCATTGCTCGTTTTGAGCATTTCTTCTAGTGTGTAAGGGAACATCTTTATGCGTGCACTCTCTTCCAGTCTCAAGCCAGGCGGGCTAAACGCAAAAGTGTGTTGCGTGGCATAAAGCACCGCGATGGTGCTCCCAGGAGTACAGAGTGCTTGGAACTTGGCGCCGCGATCGTCGGTGTGGAATCCAACCAGGATTCTATGTCCTTTCCTGTCCTCTACCTGCAGCGTGAGGCGCACCAGAACGCTACTACCGACCACCCGGCCGAGGAAACACCAATGCTTCCGCGGTTTTGTAGACGAGAAGTATGCGTCGTTTATCTTGGATTCGGGGGGTAAATTGGGAAATGTGGGGAAGGTATTTGGATTATTGAGGTCGGAGGTGGACAAAGGTACCATTGGTAAGTTATCCTGTTATAAGGATGTGTGGTAGAGATTCTGGCTTTGATCAATTTTTGCATCCACCTTTTATATAGGATAGGATCGTGTGATGGCTGACTTCTGCATAGAACATTCCGGCGCCAACACATGCACAAGGCGGTGAACCTCAAGGCGACACCGGGATTCCTGAACTCATGGCCAGAAATTCCCACTGTTCGGCGCTCATTGAATGCAAATACATATGCGTCAATATCGCAACAGCCTTGACAATGACAACTCCAGGCTCCGTGCCATGCCGTCATTTCCTTCAGGAACCCCAAAACTGGATCAAGCATGCCGGGAAGTGGAAACAAGACGCGTGTTTCTGCTTTCAGACGCCTTCATTAGGACTATTTTGATCACCGGGTCCCACATCATTGCTGGCGCCTACAAATAAACGAGTGTGCCCTGCATTGCATTTGGCGCTGATCAGACTCCACGCGTCTAGTCTCGCAGCTGTCACAACAGGCGCCTACCGCTGAGTGGCGAATCAAAATCAAGGGTAATGAGGTTGTTTGATTACCATGCCCGCGCGGATATCCACAAGCACCTGAATGAAGAATGCAGAATCTCCGCTCTCCACGCCATGCCGGCGTTCCTGATGTGAAACGAAGAAGCCACTTAAGTACCTTGACCGAAGCCTTCCATTCCGGCCGGAGACCCAAGTGCCTCATGTATGCCATGCGCAAAGGACGCAATAAAGGAGTCGCCACAGCGTCTATCTGCACAAAGCCCCATGGCAGTAGTGACAATACAGCTTAGGAGAATTCAATCATTGGGCGGTTTCAGCACATTTAATTTTAAAGTTGGGTCTCTGACTCGCCTCTTGGTGCGTTCGCGGGATCAGGTAAGTGGCGGGGGCACAGATGCCCCAGTCCCTAGTTCTTGTTATGTCCTACATAGGGTATGGTACCCCAACAGGACAATGATCGGATTAAAAAATTTACAGCGGTTTTCAAAAGTCCGTGGAAAATGGCAACATTTGTCGAACAGCCTAGCCGTGTCCAGGACCCCAGATGTATCTCTACTACAAACCAGTGCCTGACCAAATAAACTAAAACATGTTCACCGCAGTAAGTTTTCAGCGATGCTGGTCTCATTGTTGTCACCTCCATTGAGTCTTTCTCTATGTGGAAACACCGGGCCACCCAGGACATGAGGGCCTGCATCCCAGTCCTTTACCATGAAGGTTTATCTGTCAAGGAGATCTGTTATCAACTTGGTACGAAGAAATCATTGGTCTATCTGGTCCTCAAACTATACAACCAGTTTGGTGTCATCTCAAATCCCTACAATTACTCATCTGCGGTGGGCCACCCTTGTTCTCTCAGTCAAGCTGATCTTGCATTTCTCTCTACTCTCTTAGATCACTGGAAATCTCTTTATCTCGATGAACTGCAGGATGAGCTAAGCTCAAATGCAGTGTTTGTGCAACCCTTCCAACTTTCTATTGTACCCTCCAGCAACTTGGTATCAGTCGCAAGATCATCTCTGCCTGTGCCTATAAACAAAATGAATTGCTATGGGTGATGTACATGAACTGCATTGCCAAGGAAGCTCCTGACACAGGTTTGCTGATGTTCATTGACGAGGCTGCAAAAAATGAATGTATGCTTTCACGGAGATATGGGTGCTCAGGCAAGGGAGTTCATTGTGTCATTCAGAGGTGATTTGTCAGAGGCATGTGGTATTCAATCGTCCCAGTCATTACTCTCAATGGCATCATTGTATATGACATTGTGGATGGTCCTGTCGACAGCGACCATTTCTTCAAGTTCATCAAGGAACTTGTAGTACTTCTTCTCATTTTTTCATGCTGTTGATTGCTAACATGGTCCATAGATGCCATTTACAAACCCCTACCCCAGTCCTCGCAGTGTACTTATTATGGATAACTGCTGCATTCATCATGGTGAGCAAATTCATCAGTTGGTTGAAAATGAACATCATAAGTTACCACACATGTATGTGTACAGAATATTGAAGCTAATATAACTGATATAACCATGTAGTCTGCAAGCTCATTTACCTTCCACCGTACTCACCTGATTATAATCCAATTAAGCAAGTATTTTCTATGGTCAAGGCATTCCTCCGTCCTCAAGGCCCCAATGACTCGCCAATGATGTCAATCATTCATGCTTGTCAGAATATTACATTCAACAAAGTGGAGGGTTATTTTCGGGCATCAGGTTATATCGTATAGCTCATGTAGTACTCTTTGTTGATGTAACTATTCTGTACTTCTTGTTAGTTCCATGTGTTCTGAGTCTGCTCGTTGTGCACAAGTCATCATTGATTCACAAATTAGCTATATTCAAAGTTACTAGTAAAAGTTGGGGCCGAGCTGGGATGGTTCTGCGTCCTCATCAACAGTAAATCCACGCGGGATGGGGAGCCATTGGTTCTGTGCATCACAAAAGTAGAGAAGGTCATAATCCCGACCTGATGGACTGCCCACATCATCATCCGCCCGCATTGGTGGCCCAGTGAATCGTGCACCACCTCCATCGTGAAACCGCTTCTAATAAGCTACCCTATTCACTGGCTGTTCCCCACCAGCCTGATCTTCAGCATCTGATGTTACTGTATTGCTTTGTTTTTGCTTTGCATCAGGCCCGTTCCACCACACCATACTACCTTTTTTCAAGCAGATCACATCACCTGCGGAAATGCTGATTTCAGAAAGGAACTTGTTGTTGACATCTGAAAGAATGTCCGGGCCAATCCCATTGAGTTGCAGGGAGGTCTTGTAAGTTAGTGCATGGCAAACACCTAAGTGCACCTCAGCATGCTCGAGGTAACACGTCAAGTGTGATGGAGAGGGAACGAGCTGCGGTGACAACTCCTTCTTCTGAGTTGGAGTCTAAGGACTCAATGGGGCGGGTGCATGCATGGACATAGATGAATTGGCCAGAGTTGTGGTACCTGCAGGTGAAGAGAAAAGACCCGATTGGACAAGAGTCTGAATTAAAAGAATGGACATCAAGGAGTTGACATCAATGGCTGGCGCTGGTACTGGGGGTAACTGTGCTTGACCTCTGTTTGCATGCAGAATGGGGGCCTTATTCACAAAATTGAACAAATTGATATTGGGTGGAACAGATAGAGTTGCATGGCCTTCCTCAAGAGCATGAGCCCAATCAAGAATCATCGGCTGTGTCAGGGGGATAGCTCCAAGGGGCCTGAAATATGTCAACCCATTATCGTGTTTGTTCTTGTACTTTTGCTGAAGCTTAATTCGCCATCAAGCCAAGCGGTTATCGTACTTGGCTTTCGCAGAATGAGATTTTGCCTAGAAAAAAATAGTACACTGTCTCTTGAGCACCATATGTCAAATGGAATGGGCAATGCACCTTGTCAACACCACCAGAAGATTCTTCTGAGTCTGAGCTATTTCCAGAGCCACTAGCCTGCACATGGGGCAGCTTCTGGATATGTCGCATGTTGATGAGAATCTTGATGGTAGATGGCTTGCTTTCAGTGATTTTCGTCACCATCTCCTGGTAATCGGCAACATTGTCTGTTGACGACCTCAAATCTAATAAAGACTTGGGACGCTTCACACCAGAAAGTGCTTTAGAGTTAATAGAAACTTGTTGAGAGGGAAACCCAACAAGAACTTGACTAGAGTTCTTGGGGCGTTGATTCAAGGTACTTATACTACTACAGTTGTTTGTACATGTTTACCTACTGGTCTGTGCATCCTGTAGATAAGGTATGATGTCATAGATAAGAGATACGTGATAAGAGTCTAGACGTTTCTAGACCTTTGGTAATTAAATAGGTGAGGCGAGTCATATGACTGGTCTAGACCGTAGATCACGTGATGAGTCCAAACAAAAGATGAGGTCATGTGATTAGAAAGGTGCACGTGTTGTCACGTGACCGTGGAAAATATCACGTGACTAGAAAAAGAAAGATTAGAAAATTAGAGTTCGTAACATTACCCCCCTGCTATGGTTCGTATTCCAGGCGAGACCAAATAGGTGGTGTGTCCGTGTAATTGTTTCTTTATGTAAAAATCGTGCACTGCCTCTTTGGTGTGGGAGAGGTGACCTTCAATCTCCCATGTGCGATCCTCTTCACCGTAACCTTTCCAGTGAACGAGGTACTTGAGTTTTTTGCCCTTTAGTCGGGAATCTACAATATAGTCCACTTCAAACTCAACGTCGCCCTCATCGGTTACCATAACCGGTCCGGGTTTGTACGAGATCTGTCCAGGAAGTAGATCTTTATATAATTTAGTTCGTGATACGTTCACGACTGGGTGGATCCACATCGAGTGGGGTAATTTAAGTTGAACAGCGTTTTCTCCAACGTGTTCAATAACGGAATAAGGTCTGAGCCATCGCTCTGTTAATTTACGTGATTGGCGACTTTCGCACAAGTTCAAGTTCTCCGTTGATAGCCAAACTTGGTCACCGGGTTTATAAATAGGCGTATTGGAACATTTCTTGTCTGCCTGTGCCTTCATTTGTGTTTGTTTCTTTTCTAGGTGTTTTGTGGCGTCAGCTAAGGTTTGTTCCATGTTTTTGGCAAAGTTTGTGGCTGCTGGAGCCTGTGCTTCTATCGGTTCTATCCCCATACGAGGTGCATAGGAACGTGTGAGTTGGAAAGGGGATTTTCCCGTAGAAGAGTGTTGCCGTTGATTATAATTAAATTGCGCCAGCGCAAGCCATTCTGACCACTCGTTTTGTTTCTCGGCGGTGTAAAGCCGCAGATATTGTTGAAGATCACGATTGACCCTTTCTGTTTGCCCATCGATCTGGGGGTGGAAAGCGGTCGACATGCGCAATTCTATATTCAACATCTTGCCGATATCTTTCATCAGCTGGGCCAAGAATTGAGGGCCTCTATCGGATATTATAGATCGGGGAAGTCGATGGATCTTCCAAATGTGGTCCCGATATAATTTAGCCGTTCCTAGCGAGGTAACGGTTTTTGTTGTGGGAATAAATATGACTTCTTTGGAAAAGCGATCTACCACCACAAGAATGCTATCATGTCTGTTGGATGTGGGGAGATCCGTAATAAAGTCCACGGATATGTCCTGCCAGGGACCTTCCGGAATAGAATTAGGTTTAAGTTTGCCAGCCGGGGGCATGTTCATCGGCTTCATCCGAGCGCATTGTTTGCATCGGGTGCAATAGTCCTTTATTTGGGCACGGGAACCTTCCCAGTAATAGTAGTGTGAGACTAACTCTAAAGTCTTCTCTGCGCCACCATGACCAGCCAGCGTGCTGTTGTGGTATAATGAAATAATGTCCTGACGGAGCTCTGGGTCCTCAGGCACGTAGATTTTTCCATTGAGCTAACAAAGCCCATCTTCTTCG
>JBBPMQ010000130.1:0-45919 GCA_038090375.1 Boletus rubroflammeus | reverse complement strand
GTTATCCATAATAAGTACACTGCGAGGGCCGGGGTAGGGGTTTGTAAATGGCATCTACAGACCATGTTAGCAATCAACAGTGCGAAAAAATAAGAAGAAGTACTACGAGTTCCTTGATGAACTTGAAGAAACGGTCGCTGTCGATGGGACCATCCACAATGTTGTATACAATGATGCCGTCGAGAGTGATGACTGGGACAATTGAATACTGCATGCCTCTGACAAATCGCCTCTGAACGACACAACAAACTCCCTTGCCCGAGCGCCCATATCTCCGTGAAAGTGTATGTTCATTTTTTGCAGCCTCGTCAACGAACATTAGCATGCCTGCGTCAGGAGCTTCCTCGGCAATGCGGTTCATGTACATCGCCCATACCAATTCATTTCGTTCATAGGCACAGGTGGAGATGATCTTGCGACTGATACCGAGTTGCTGGAGGGCACGATAGAGAGTTGGAAGGGTTGCATGAACGCCACATTTGAGCTGTAGCTCATTCTGGAGTTTGTTAAGATAAAGAGATTTTCGGTGATCTAAGAGAGTGGAGAGAAACGCAAGATCGGCTTGACTGAGAGAACGAGGGCGGCCCACCGCACATGAGTAATTGTAGGGATTTGAGACGACACCAAACTGGTTGTATAGTTTGAGGACCAGATAGACCAATGATTTCTTTGTACCGAGTCGATGACAGATCTCCTTGACAGATAAACCTTCACAGTAAAGGACTGGGATGCAGGCCCTCACGTCCTGGGCGACCCGGTGTTTCCACATAGAGAAAGACTCAATGGAGGTGACAACAATGAGACCAGCGTCGCTGAAAACTTACTGCAATGAACATGTTTTAGTTTATTTGTCAGGCACTGATTTGTAGTAGAGATACATCTGGGGTCCTGGACACATGATGACTAGGCTGTTCGACAAATGTTGCCATTTTCCACAGACTTTTGAAAACCGCTGTAATGTGTGGGGTTACGCAATGGGTCCCTATGGCTGGGAAAATGCATGCAGATGCCAACCGAAAGATGGCGACTACACCAGGGCAATGAATATAATCAAGCATTATTTTATCGCTGAGAAGTGAGTCTGGGAAACTCACGGGGCAGGTTCGTCTCGTCACACAAGTGCTGTCACACCTGCTTTTTTGACCAGGCCAATGAGGAGTTGCAATGAACCACAGCACCTACCAAATTCAATGGACAGTTTCAGTCGGACATGCATATTCAAAGTGCCGAAAAATTGCTGACCGCTACATACAACATTTTGGACTAATGGGTTGTAAACTGCCAGGGCAGGAAGCTCCGCCAAGAGTGGTTACATTGCGGAAAATGGCGTATCATGATTCATGGGTATGCGAAAAAGTTGCTCGGTATCCTCAAATCAGCCGGCGAATTCCATGTGAGCCATACCGGAGCGATTCATCTAACACGGGGAACCTCTTGGAATAGCCTGCACTTGGAGAGACGGCGTGGGATCCACTGATGTTCGCATTAACTCCTGCGAGGTGGAACCAAGTAAGGATCAATACGCATGCTAGCATGGCGACATGAAGCAATTGTTCAATTTGTTGATTCGGACGCAATGCGGGCTGGGCTTCGAGATAAGAGAATCCCGCTCGAACGGCAAATATGCCTCTGTTTGTCAGCTCGAAAGCGAGAGAGAGCTATGCATCCAAGAGCATTTCTTCTTGAACACATCGGTTGATGCGTTTCCGGGGTGATCAAGTTGAACAGCTCGTATCATAAGGTGACTTGCTTTGTGTTGCCCGCGCCGCATCCAAGCTGTTTCAAGAAGCAAACTTCTTCTTCCGCACTTGCAGGAGTGTCCGAAGTCTTACCGGCACCCTCTGCCAAATATGGCATGCTGGGCGGCCGAACATTATCTTCGTTATTTAGCTTTCCGTACATACATACACAGACGCCCATTTCCCTTGATAAATACCAGTACCCGGCTCTTATCAGGGTACAGTCTCATCCCCCATTGAACTGAATGGCCCCCTGCTATGGTTCGTCGCCCTTTCCTGTTCTGCCAGCCCATCGTCATATTACCGTGACCGCAGGTCTTTGTAAACGAAAAAAAGTTTGCGTGGTATGCACAACTTTTCACTACGTTGCTAGAACCCATGATTTACCGGCGATCTCCAGCGAAGCATGCATCAAAGGGCATAGATCTTCGTCATGTCATCACACCGAGCGCCCATTGTTTGAGGTGAAGAAGAAGGGTCGACCCGTTTCTCAATGTCCAAAATGCCGCGAACTGCGCCAGGAAAAGCGTGTACATTCCAAGTGTACTTGCACCCCCCGTCAGCCTGCCGTCGACAAAGTCCCTATCCCCGCCGCCCGCCCAGACAAGAAACGTGAGTATGCTATGGCAGGATCCGTTGAGCAGGACACTGATGCGGACCCATTCGATAGCCCGTCGGTTCATGCCTAGCGTGCCTACTCTACCCAATGGAATCCTAGACGCACTTCAACCTACCACTGCTTCGTCGCCTCCTAACGCAAGGCAAAGAGGTGAGGATCGAGTGCGAGCGGTTGCACGATTCCTTCTTACATTCTCACGCAGTGGACTCGCTTCTCAATCCTTGTCACTGTAAGAACGTACGGCAGTGCACCTGCAGAAGAACATCATGCATAGCGGAATGCAGTTCTGCTGGGCAGAGATACTCGGACTACGGACTACAGACCCTCGCCGAGGCAGCAGCGATGCTCGGTGATCGACAAGTGCAGGACTCTACCTCTGAACACTCTTCGGACCCACCACCTGGGTCATGCTGCGCGGGCGAGCGACCTAGTGTGATAGACACCGTCCCTTCTGCCCGCCTAGAACTACCTCCGATCCTCCTCGGGTCGATCCCTTCAACTTCTGTTCCCGAGTTTCCCACAATTCCTCCACTCAGTACGATTAAGTCCATCGCAGGATCTGGATGCACGTGTGGTCTCAACTGTACTTGTCCAGGATGTATCGAGCATCGTACTCCTCGCCATGCCGAGAAACATCACAAGGACTGCAGCGAGGGATGTGGCCATTGCGTAGATCGTACCGCTGGCATCGAACTACCTGGCCAGGACACATCCAATCATGGTGGGACCCTGGTGGATATCTTCTTTGCGCGCGCAGCTGCGCTTCCCGACCCACCGTCAAACCGTCGCTCAGAGCTGGATCCGGGGGACATTACTGTATACCCTTGCGAACTTTTCTTGGGATCGTCGACTGAGGCAGATGGACGGGGCGTCGTGTTTGGGCTCGTTAAGATCCCCAAGCTCGAATGTTGTCGCGGTCAGTGTACTTGTGCGGCCAACGGATGCCAATGTGGACGGTCTTGCGATGGGTGTGATGGCACGCCGTCGTGATGTGTAAGAATATACGTTGGATGTCTTTTATTTTATTTCTTCCGACCAAAGATTCATTGGCATAGTGCACTTCTTGTTGGTCTGTTCTGTTTTTTTTTTTAGAAAAAAACCCTGCTCAGGTACACCATCACTCAAGCCCGATACCCCTGTTTTTTCTTGACAGCTTCTTGTTTAATGACTACTTTCCCCAGCATCTCCATAGTATAGTCACGCTCACTGAATCTGTCTACTTGGTGCTACAATCATCCATAGCTTGTTTCATATATCCGTAGCGGCGCAAGCGCAAGCGCCAGTCCCCGACTCCCTCAGACACAGTGTGATCGTCACACATTCAGATTTCAGTGGTCAAAGGAAAACATAGCAGCAATGGCGACATGCTAAAGATACTGATAATGGTCAACACGTCTGATAACCAGTTGCAGAAATTCAATGCAGTTTCAAAACATGGAAGATGATATTGTGGATAATATAATGGATCATAATACAGTGGGTACTCGTCCACATCGTGAGGAATGTCGTGAGGATGTACTTCCTCACTGAGCGCCCGAACACGACAACACGGACTCTTGACAATGAACCTAAAGCAACCAAGGTCAACGTCAAACGAGAATAACGAACAATAATGGTCCTTTTCGTCCTATTGGATAGATCGTCCGTGGGCAAAGACACAACAAACAATTTCGTCGAGACGGAGCGGGCAAAGGGCAAAGGACGGCCAGGGAGGGGCACAACGGACAAGCTTATGAACTTCGTCTCCAGATATCCATCCAAATAATAGTACATAGATACCATCAACCAATCACAGGAACGTGGGAGAAAGTCACAGTGTTTCTTGTAGGCCCTGTGCCTGGACGGATACGCCCGACAAAACCCTTTCCCACTTATCTCATATCCTTGGGCCATTTTGCACAGCAAACAAACAAACCAAAAAAAAAGAAACTTGGTTTGATACACAGATACTGCATGTTATCGTGTGCTGGAGAAAGATGATTCATTGTGTGAGAGAGTGAATTACAAATAAATGTATTTACTATGAGTGAATGTGTGGGCGAAAGCCGCAACTGGGCAGTGGGGAGAGCAAGCTGTGAGCCGAGCAGAAGCAACTCTCTAGCCAGCACAGAGCATGCGACAGACAAATGCATGAAAGTATGGTGAAGGGAGCACCGGTGGGCGGGAGTGAAAGAGTGACGATTTCTATGTGCTGCGTGGGGAAAGGCACGCCAGTTTTGCTTACTCATGCACAGTCTGTCCTAGTAGAAGGTCGATTGCACTGAGGGAAGTAAAATCACTCTTAAAGAGTGTCTAGATCGTGCAAAAGTAGTAGCTGTACACTCACATAATCACTAACGGTCGCTTATATTTAGCCTCATTGGCCGTCACTGAATGTCACTTTTGGCTAATAGAAACAAATGTTGATGTCTTTGTCTTTCAATTCTAGCCCCCTTGACGCTCGAATATAGCGTTCGAGTCGATCATATTTCATGTCAGATTTGAGCCACGTCGTATGGCACGGTAGCACACTATCAAGCAGGGAATCAAAGTATTGACATTACGGACATGAAATACAGCATATGAAAGTACAAAAATACAAAGCACACGACAGGATGGTCGCCATGAAGGATTAAAGCTAAACCTTAAGGGTCCAGAGTGGGTTACATGGCCAGTTGAGAAGTCACCCATTGGAAGTGATTCGGATTTGATGGATACCGAGGAAGCCATTGCGTTAAGTTGAGATGGTAGCAGTGCTGTGGGCGTATTGTTAGCCTAGTGAAAAGCCTGGGCGAAGAGCAGTACTCACTTGAGGCTGATTACCTAATCTGCTACATCCGCTCCCTGTAATCGAATCCACCCATGAACCAGTCTCCAAATCTGTAAATTCATTGAGGCTGCAATATTGAACACCTGATAGATAAATATCACTCACCCGATGAGCTCGAGATGATGAGGAAGGCTCAGAATGAGGGGGACGTATGGAGATAAGGAGATAAGGCGGAGTCTGAAAATGTGACATGACTTGTCACACTTGCGACGCAACTATATCATGTGACTTATTGAACAGACTCGAAATACATCGTATTACAGCAGTTTCCGTAAGTATGTGGAAAATACATTGAAAAAAGTCGTGCCTCGGAGACAGCTGCGGAAGAACCCCAGGCGCAGCTGAGTAAGCAATGTGAACATTTGAGTTGTTGGATTTGTATGTACCTACGTTCCTCGCATGGCTGAGCAACCAAGAGCTCATTCTGCAGAGAGACAGTATGCCTTTGCAGTAGCCCTCACTGTCTACTCTGCACTCAAACAGACTTCCAAAGGCAGAACTACTGCCAAGCGACAAGAAAAATCTGTAAAAACTAAGGAACTACATTTTCTGCTTGATGAAAACAATCTCTCCTAATGCATACCTCAGGAGAGCCCTGGAGGTATGTGTCACTAGGGAGTATGGGTTATCTGGGAGGTCAAAAGCCCTGAAAACTGAGTTGGGGAATCCAAAATCCTATGTGTTATGAGGGAGTATGTGTTATACTGGGTATGCGTTATAAGGGAGTCGACTGTATATTGAATTCCTGGAAAGTATTCTCGAGAAACATGGAAAAACCCAGTACAAGGTCTCTAGCATGCAACAGTTTTCATTCAAGTACATTGTATCAAAGATAACATGTAAATTGTGCAAGTCTCTTCGTTCTGCTCCATGGCAGAAGAGGAAACAACCTTTCAGGTGATGGAAAGCCACTGGAGTGTTCAAAGAAGGGTGGAAAACATAGTATATTTATGATGCTTAGCCCAAAGCTCACTCTGAAGCTCATTGAGGTAGATGGTGCTCCGATGCTGAACAATGGCAGCAATAAAAGCAACATCCACTGAGGTGAGTACTCAGGGGTGACCAATAGCACGAGAGTATTTGAACGGATTGGTTACAGTCCCATATCTTGAGCACAACGAGAGTGTGCAGTAAATGAGTGACTTCTTGACACCCAAGATGTGACAGACCTGTTGGACACTATGGTTATCATGATACAAGAGGGGGATGTGGGCTTTGAGGTCGGGAGATACAACACAGCGGCACCCAGGCATGAATGGTGGCGACGTGCAAAATCAACGATGCTTATTCAGCTGCAGGCTACCCAGTCAGCCACTTCTGGGGTCCTTCTGCGGCTGTCTCCGAGGCGCAACTTTTTTCGATGCGTTTTCCACATACTTATGGAAACCGCTGTAAGTACACTCTTACATAACAAAATATTGGCCGCATTCCTAGATTGGTCGCTTTTGGCAATGACCTCGACAGCGACGGTGACTGCAACGACGGTCGTTGAGCAACTCGATAGATCTCCCGACGTGCTGACATGGCTTAACACCGTTCTCAACGTTCCCGGCGATGTCGCGTCCAGTGATCCCCCGCTCGTCGCCCATGCCTCCACCTTGGACGGGCTTCAGACCGCGACGTCCATAGCAGCCCAATCGACGTCTGCGACCCTCGAACACATCATCGACGACATTGCACGCGCTGCACCTCGTCTTTCCTATGACGTCCACTTCACTCGGGATGGCGCACTGGCGCTCCGCAACGTCCTAGCGCAGTCCCTCCCGCTTTCGCAGTCTCGCAGCTCAGCTCAGACTACGACCGACGCTGCAGAACCTGACGCGACCTCCATGGTCCTCGAACGATTGCAGCATCTCGATACTCTGAGAACGCGAATGGAAGCTGCTCGCGATGTCCTCCGTGAGGCAGAGTCGTGGAGCGCTCTAGAGGCAGAGGTCACCACTTTACTTGCAGAGAAGGCGTATGCACGTGCTGCTTCCAGGCTATCGGCTTCCGCTCGGTTGATGCCTGTGTCTGCTCGTGCCGCCACTACCCCCGGCATCTTGTCTAGAGGAATGCACGAACCTCGTCGTGCGTTACTGACCTCACTCGCGAACCAGCTCGAGGCTGCTCTCTCTCCCGATCTTGTACGTGCTGTGACCGCTTGTGACGTGGAATCGTGCAAGTCGTTCTATGCTATCTTCGTCGATATAGAGCGGGAAAGCGAATTTAGAAACTATTACTATGGTACGCGACGCAGTTCCATAGTGGAGACATGGAGCACGGCGGTTATCGAGGGCGAACCTGGTGCCGACAAAGCGACTCCCCAGTCACTGAGCGCGTTTTACCCCACCTTCCTGTCCTCTTTTTTGACGGTGCTAGATGGAGAGCGTACCGCCCTTCCCAATATCTTTCCAGACCCAGAACGCACGCACTCCGCCATCATCTACACCACTCTCAGCGTACTCACACCGCCTCCCGCTCAGCGTCTTGCTGCCCTCTTCCATAATGGGGGTAGCGCGACAGCGTTAAAGGATGTCGTCAAGCTCTTCCAAGCTTCCGAGAAATTTGCGCGAGGTGCAGAGAGAATCCTCGAGAAACTCCGTGCATCTGCGCCTCCCTTATTAACTGCATCCTCTTCTTCGCCAAGTGAAGGCATTCATTCCAGAAGGCGTTCCATGCGAATGTCCATGTCTTGGCGGTCAATGGCTAGTACGGGCAGACTTGGAGGGGGAGGCATAGGTAGCACAAGTACCGCTGGTAGTAGTGCAGATGAAGGTGCAGAATGGGACCAATGCCTCTTCCAGCCATTCCTCGATTTCCAGGTCGATTTTGGAATCCTCGAAAGGCGATTATTGGACGACACCTTGGGCTCACCGCTTCCTGGTAATATCAGGGATTTGGACGGCGATCGGGCTGCACGAGCCATGCGTGAACGTGCCGTGGATGTGTTCAGCGCTGCGGAGGAAAGCATCGAACGTTGCCTAGTGTTCACACACGGTTATGCCTCTGTTGGCCTCATGCGTGCTCTAGATGGCTTTGTGAGCGCCTTCGTGGATGCCTGGACAAACTCCATCGCCAACCTCCTCGCCGCAGATTCACGATCGGTGCCTGGGTCTGGCGCAAAGTTGGCGTCAGCGAGTGTGGAGGACGAAGAACTCGCAGACCTAGACTATACGTCACAGGACTGGGCGCACATTCAAAAGGTGCTGCATCTCCTCGCCGCTGGACGGGCAGTGAAGGACCGTCTTGGCATGTTCGAGACCCGCCTAAAGGCATCGCTCGGACAATTGTCGACCGTCTTTCGAACGGCATGGGGAAGCGACGGGTCGGGCGTGTACACCCCCGGCGCAACCAAAGGCCAAGGCCTCTTGCTCGCCCAGTCCTCCTTGAACTCGCTCGAGCTAAGAGACCTCCTCACGCGCGTCGCAGTACCGTCCACCTCTCCGAAATCCACGCCGGGTCTCCTCCCCCACCTGCTCCCGAGTGCACACGCCGCACTGACAACGTTCGCCCGAGCCAACCAACGCACGCTCCAACGCGTCCTGCTCTCCCCGCTACACGCGCACCTCGCGACCTATCCCAGCCTGCCGTTGTGGTCCGCTGCGCGGGTTCAAGAAGCGGGGGTGGTGCCCGGCATGGCGGGGGTGGTCGTACCCATGTTTTCGCTCAGCCCGAGCGAGGTCGCGCATCGCGTTGGCGACGGCTTGCTTAACCTTCCGAGGCTGTTCGAGGTGTATGCGGAAGACGATGCGCTCGGGTTCGAGCTCGGATCGTTGGCTGGTACAGACGGTGCGGGGACGGGGACAGGAGAAGCGGACGAGCAAGGGCAGGGGCAGGGGCATTCGCCAGAGGCTGTCACCGCTGCTTGGCTCTCGTCGCTCGGCCGCGCGACGGTCGTACACCTCACGCGGGACGTTCTCCCGCAGATCAAAACGTTGAGCGTGGCGGGTGCTGCGCAGCTCAGCGCTGACTTGGGATACCTCGAGACGATCGTGCGTGCGCTGGGCGTTGACAAGGGCGATCTTGGGCGGTGGAAGGCGTGTGTCGAGATGACAGACGACGCGGGGAGGACGATGCTCGCGAGCGACGACGGAAGCGACAAAATAGGGCAATTGGTCGCAAAGATGAGAAAATGGACTGTCTAAGTCCAGCGCCGCAAGAGATGTATACAAAGTAGAGAAATGGCACCAAGTAGATAAATTAGTTCTGGATATCCCCTTTGAAAACACCACGAAGCGATCAATAAATACTACCAGAGCAGAAAGAGCACAAAGAACACTAGAAAGAGGATATATATGATACAGAGATAGCACCGTCAGCGAGCCCTCTAGCGTCGCTCGTGTCCAAACAGCTTTAGCGCGCATACGGATGGAAGGAATGTTGTCCGCGAGTCGACATCCGAGAAGGACCCAGTCCCGAGTTCATCGTCATTCGTCCAGCGTTGGCAGCCATGCCCGCACCGACGCCCATCGCCCCGCCACCCATGCCCATGCCCATGCCCGGCCTCATCCGTATACCCATGTTGCCCATGCCCATCGCCGCACCAGGCTGCCCCATCATCCCCATACCCATCGGTCCATTCATACCCATCCGCATCGCCATAGGGTTCATTGCGCCCATAGGTCCCATCCCTCCCATCATCCCCATTCCACCCATGCCCATACCACCCATGCCATTCATACCGCCCATGTGACCACCCATGTTGTTCATCCCACCCATGCCGCCCATACCGCCCATGCCCATGCCCATGCCCATCATCATCGGGTTCATCATGTTCATGCCTGTGGCGCCGCCCATAGGGGGCATCTGATTCATCATGCGTTGGTAGAGCATAGACGCAGCTGGGTTGCCAGCTTGCTGGGCGTTGAACGGAACGGCCGGCGCTGAAGGCGTCCGGGAGTCTTGATCATTGAAATACGGCTCACGATTCCCAACCAGACTCCGAGCTTGGTCGCGTTGACTGCGGGGCTGGGCAGTTTTGACTTCGATCTGTAATCACGCGCATAAATGGTAAGTTCGGCGCGTATGGGAAATGGCAAAAGCACTCGCCTGTTTGTCGTCCAGGATGAGACCCAACTTCCCAACGAATTGATCCGAATTTGTCGCGTCTTCAAACGTGACAAATCCAAAACCTTTTGAGCGGCCAGACTCTCTGTCCACCATCACCGTGGCGTCGACAACTTTACCGAAAGCGGAAAAGAACTCCCGCATCGTGTCTGCGGTCGTGCAAGGTGCAAGGCCGCCGACGAAATAGCGTGTGTTTCTCAAATGTTCTTCTCTTGGAATAGCGCGCTTTGGGTCAATCTATGGGACAAAACAGAGTCAACATCAGGAGGATGCAAACCAAAGCGAGCGTCTAACCGATTTTCCGTCGAGAATGTGCTCGCGGGCAAGGACAGCGTTGACGGACTCTGGTTCCTCAAACGTGAGGAAGGCAAAACCCCTTGACCTCCCGTCGGGGTCGCGCATGATGGTGCTTGCATCCACCTTTCAAGACAGTATCAGCACCTCCGCATCACGAGCAGCCCACCCTACACAAGTGCCGAAAGGATCACCTTGCCAAATTCCGAAAAGTATTTCCTCAGACCTTCTGCTCAGACAAGTAAAAAGGGTCACGAGTGTGTCAGTGAAAAAGGCATTGGATTCCATGTGCATGGAGCGTTATACCATCTGTAGTGTCCCAGCTAAGGCCTCCAATGAACATTTTGCTATCGGGTTCCATAGGCAATTGAGTATCGAGTTATTTAGAGTAGAGCAATGTGAGACGAGTCGTCGAGGTCCAGCGGTATGCGGTATCGTGAAATCGACACAAAAGTGATTAGCGACCAGAGGTATGGTGAGGTAGCGACCAGAGTAAGCAAGAGCAAGACAGTGGCCAATAATGAAGAGAGATAGCAAGTTGAGCGGGCAGATTAGCATGGCAATTAAAGACGGTGGGTAAAAAGGGCAGAGATGCGAGCAGCATGAGCATGTACAGTGTAAGGGGGGGAAAAAGCTCCATCGTGCGTCCATGACACTATCGCGGGCAATATTTGAAAAAAAAAGACGACATGTACGATGCAACAACGCACGCTGGTCAACGCGCGCGCAAGCGTAGAGCACGAACCCTTGGACGGAGCAAAGCACCCGTCGTGGCAAGGAGAAGAACAACTTACCCTTCATCTTTCATTTCCGACGGCCGTATTGGTCTATCTTGGGAGTTGCGGTCGGCAGACCCTTCGTGGGTCGCGATTGCGGATGGACCCGCCTGCGAATTCGTGGCGAGGGTCGTCCGCTGCTGTCGTTCCTGGCTAGGCGTCTGTTGATAAGCAGAGAACTGTTTCGCTACCTGAGCAGAATACGACAACCCCGAGGACTCTGCGGTTGCGGGCTTTGCGGGAAGCGTGCCGGTTCCGGAAGGTTCGGGCTTGCCGTTTGTTGCCGAAGTGGTCGACGTTGGTGTTGACTCGGAAGGCTTGTCGAGCGTCGAGCTGTGAGCTGGCTCGACGGGGGATTGATACTCGTCATCCAAAGGGACAGTGAACTCGTCGTCGTACAAATCTGTTGGAGAGCCCATGTGAGTGCATCTCCGAGAGGTTGAAGGAACGCTTGCCTCCGTAAAGGTCAGAATCGGGGTTTTCTTTCTTTACGCTGGACATGGTCGTATCGTCGTTGGCAGTGACCTCGGGTGCAGGTCCGGGAAGGGGCGTTGAAGCCTTTCGGGTTGGGTTGCTGCAGTAGTTGGGCAAGTTGAGGCCAAGTGAAGGCTGTCTGGGATCACGTCGGCGAAGCAACACACAGCCAAACAATAGCATGTGGCTCAGAAAATGAAACGATAAATATAAGTAACGTCCCAAGGGAGAGAGAAACTACAGGGCTAATATACAACATTGTGCATGCATTGTGATCCGAGGGAAAACATCTACCAGAAAGCAGGAGTGTAAAGGACGCATATCATCCTAGTGGACACCGTTCACTAGACGCCCTTCTCGAACGTGTTCTGCCGTGCGCTCAGCGGCCGCATCATAAACATAACGTGTAGGTTGACGTCTAGGCAGGATCCCAGCCTCGTCCGAATCAGAGTCGGCCGCAGACTCCCGGTACGGGTCAGTCCTGCCAAAGAATGCGTTGTTCGACTCGCCGTCTGTCGCGGGAGGAAGAAATAGTCAGCATAACAACTTGCGAGAAAATAGATCAAGCACCGTCTGGTTCCTCGACGACTCGCCGCTTTCCGAGTGCCTTGGCGCTCGGCCGGTTCGGAGTACGGAGGTCATCGTCGCTATTGGATGCATCATCTTCGATGTTCATCCGTTCTATCACATCCGATATATGCTCCTTGTCGCTATCCACGGAATCAAGTCTAGAGGGTCGCCCAGGAACTCGGTCTGGTGAAGGCGTACGAGATGTTGTCATGATTTGCGCCGGAGAACGAGGACCAAGTGGATGAGGGGGGGCGAGAAGCGTCGGCGTGTTGGTTTGCGATCCATAGTGATGGCCGGGAGGTTGGTTCTGGGATAGCGCACTTGGCAGAAGATTGGGTGGAATGCGGGGCAGAGGATGGTTCGGCGAAGGTACGACAGCTGGCAACTCGAAATGTTGGTGTGGTGTTCCAGTTGGCGATGGAAGCGGTGGCGATGGTGCGTCAGAGGAGCCTGTATAGGCACCTGGAGGCTCGACAACAAAGTCGTCATTTAGTTGCTGCGGGGATCCACCTGAATACTACTCGAACAGGAGCAAAGGTTAGAACTCACCCGTCTATCCATTCTAACCTCCCTCCTGCTCTTCTCCTCCGTAGCTCGTTCGGTTGCAACCCTAGCAAGGTCGTCGTATATCCGCAGAGCTGCGACAAGAGCCTCATTTGCATCTAGCAGGGCAGCCAGCAACTCTTCTTCTACTGTGAGTTCGTCTGGCACGTCCTCCGTATTTGCAGGTATGAGATCTTGTTGGGACCCATGCGTGACTGAACGTGTTCGAGCATGCTGATGCAGGACTTTTTCAGCCCGAGAGCGTTCTGCACCTGCAGACGCCCAAGGTATCTGAGTATAAAGTAATTCCTGGGACGCGCGGCATTTAGCAAGAAATTCCTGCGAAAAGCGTTCATTAAAGACAAGACACGATAGAGCGATGAGCCCACAGGAATCAGACCACCGTCGAGAGCGTCCGGTCTGGCAAAAGCCAATGCTTGAGATAGTAGATCGGCGTTGCCGCGAGCAATCTTGCACTCTTGGAACAAACGTCGTATATCCTCCTCGAGTGGGATGACGCGGTGTTGTGGGTAGCGCCGACGGCTCTGCGGTTGATGGTTGAATGAGACCGACTAAAAACCGTAATTACCACAGTGGATACGTACCGGAGGACGTTCTGATGGGGGAGGTGTTGGGGTCAGATCGTCGCGGGAAAACATTTGTGCAAAAGTTGGGGTCTCGAGAGAGTATTGAGAGGCTGGACGTGGAAGAGAAACGACCGGGGGACTGAACATGGCGTCATCTGTATCAAAGGGGACGCCTGCTTCAGGTTTGTCCGCAGGTTTCAAACGACACCAGAGGGCGCGGAAGCCGTCCTTGTCTCTTTCTTTCGTTGTCAACTGAGACCCTGATTAGACGGGTAAGTGTCGCGGCCTTGAACATGAAGGAATAACCTACGAGATGATGTTATAAAGGCGGCAGCGGCAAGTACCTCCATCAATCGTTCGCGCACAACGGGTGAAGTCCGTGGGGAAGTGAGGACGTCCTCGAGGGCTTCGACGAATTTGCGTTGAGAGATCTGCTGGATGAAAACGTCTGAAGCATTCCGAAGCATGATTGCCCATAGCTGTTGGGTAGGATGAGATGAGAATGAAATAAATGGGCAAGCCGGCGATGCGCACCCTTGCGGCGGCTAATTGAGCTTTAGGCTCGGCGTACCTGTTGAGAAGAAGACGTTAATGAAAGGGATGTCAGTATTGGGCGGGAGATGACTTGCTTGAATTCACGTCGAAGAGCCCTGGTTGCTTCCTTGGCATTTGGTTCGTTGGCGGAAGCTCTTTCGCAGACTTCGAGAACGATTGACCAGTCCTCTGACGCGGTCGCGGTGAGGTAGCCTAGTGGGAGGGGAGGGGGATCAGTACTGGGCAAGTTGAATGCCGAAAGGGAAATACCAATCATGCGTGTCAACTCGGCGGTACTAAGATCGTCTTCACGCCGATCCCCGGCGCGGATGCGTTCGAGTCGTTCTCTGTCCCTATCTCTGTCTCTTTCCTTTTCGGCCCTCCACTTGTCCCTTTCTCTGTCCCTCAGCATGCCGTCCCAGAACCCCTTTCGTTCCTTTTTGTCCTTTTCTATGCGGACGGACTCGTTGTAAGAGTGAAGGTCCTCGGATAGATCTGGTGGATATTGCACGGGGGAGGGATCCTGATGAGGATCCAAGGCCTTGAGTATTCCCAGGGCTGCGACACCGCTTGATACGGGGGGCGATTTTTTCCTGAGGATGCGGTCGTCGCTTCTCTGATTGCGGGGGCCGCCCTGTACGGTGATCGTATTTGAGGTGATGCTGAATGGGGAAGATGAGCGGGGAGAGATGGGAACGGCAGAGGGGATCTGGGGGGAGTTGGCTGGCTGGGGAAGGGAAGCGAGAGAGGAGGAGCGGGAGGGGATGACAGGGGCTATGAACTGCTGCTGATGTGCGCGGGGACTCGGAACGCGGATGGCATCTTCGGCTGGGCCTTGGGGGAGGACTTCCCAGTGGTCTTCGTTGGATGGCCTGGTGATGGGGCGGGATGGATCGCGGGATTGGAGGGACGGGGATTGGATAACGGCGGGTGCAGCGAAAGCGGGGTGATGTGCGGATATGGCGTCCTGTAGGGTGGTAGATCAGGAAGGAGAAATAAAATGCGAGGATGAAGCTTAAGACTTGCCTCGTCGATGATGGGTTGGGTGGTTGCGTCCACGTCCCGGCCGAGAGACGTCACCTTTGCGGGTTTTGGTTTGTGACCGAAGAACTTTTGGAGCTTCATTCGGAGACGGCGAACGAGACGAAGACGAGTTCACGACGGAGCTCAACCAAACCAGCAAATAGACAAAAAAAAAAAAAGGTCGAATGTCGAGTAAAGACAACTCCAATTTTCGATATCGCTGCGAGGCTGTGCCACACCGCTCCTCCCACCCAACCACGTGACTCCAGTTCCGCTTCCTCCATCTCTTCGCGTCCGACTTCACGTCTGCAAGCCTAGTTGATCCCGCCAAACGAACACGACCTGGCAATCCCCCGGGCTCGTGATTCTCAGTTCAGACTTGCCGATGAACTTACAATTGGGTCCCGGCGGTGTGTACTCACCACTTGACAAGCCCATCGACCTGCTTTATACCTGTAAAAAAAATAGGCTCAGTCGAGCGATCTGGTAGCAACGACTCGGAGGGTAGTGCGAATCACTTTGGACGTTTCTCTTCATGAGGGTGTCGAGACCGGTTCAGTGGGGGGCGTTGCCCGACATGATAATATCGCGGATGAGGGTCTTCGTAATTTCGTGACCGTGAAAGCCAAAGACAAAGTGTGGTCAACCTACAATATGCCAGCCACTGAACGAAACCTTTTTTACCTGGCCAATCCAGTGTCAGTCAGCAACGAGAGGTGCAGCTGAGGCATCGAGTATTTATGGCCCACTTCGAGCCAGTGTGCTCAGCTGACGGGGACCGCCAATTTGCGTTGGTGGGAATGCTTATCAGCACCATCCCGTCGTCCACTGACACTTTGATTATAAATTATATGGATCGTCCTGCCAAGAAACCACGACTACAAGGGCCGGATGGCTTTCAAAAACCCAAGCCAACGTCGCGCTACAAGCCACCAGAGAGCATCACCAAGTTCGTCTCCGCTTTCGACAACATACCACCATCCCCCGTCCGCGTCAAGTCTGACTCTGCGCTGCCCAAAGGCCCACCCAGGAAGAAACCCGTGTCTGTTGTGACCCATGAGCGACCACGAAACCCCTTCGTGGACTTTGATGTGCCCAGAGGGCTAGAGGCCGGCCCAAGCAAACCGTCGCTGCCCAAGCGGCAGCTGAGGACCTCATCGCCTCCGCACCCTCACCGTGTGGCAAAGGCAGATAAAGCGATACCTCCTCTCAAGGCACTGAAGCCGCCCGTGTTTCTGCCTGTCGCTAGATCACTACAGACAACCAAAGTCGAGCCGTCAAGCAAGGCGGCGGGTGCGCTTCAACCGCTGCTGAAGCGACCACCCGCGCCTTCCGAGAAACCCAGATCTATTCTCAAACCTCCTCCGGTGCCTACTATCCCCTCGTCGACCAAACCGTCCGTACCGCTCAAACCCCTCGCACCGCCACCACCTCTCCCGGAACACCTCTCCGCATCGCCAAAGAAACATATGAAGACGATCCTCACGACGAATGTTGCCCAGGCCACCGATCCGACCAAGGAAGGCGCGGGTGCGGAATTGTTGTCATTGTTCCTTCAGCAACACGGGCATAATTTTACCTCGACGACCGATCGCGAGCTCCAACGGGGTGTGATGGTGAGCCCAGACAAGCGTTCCCGCGGTAAAGACCCCAAGTTTGTTCGGTACGTCGTCGTCGTCGGTGCTTCCTTGGCAACGACATCTCATCCCATCCCATCGCCTGCAGTGGTGGTTTGGCGGAACGTTTTCAACATCGCATATCGTGCGCAAAAACAGACTTTGTACTATGGAGACGCCAGATCGAACAGAAAATCGAATCTGGGTCCAAGTTGACGTCAGACATGCAGCTTCGTATTCTGAGAGTTCTCGACGTCGCCAAAGCGTCTGAACGATCGCGCTTTGCAGCCGGTCCCCGTTCCGGACTCGCGCTCTGCCGTCTCACACGACGACATCAACTTACGAGCTCGGATCTGACGTTGGGCACCTACGTCGTACTGTTCAATTTTGCGTCAACGAACGGTGGGAGATCCGCTGTGAGCAGCACTGATCGGTTCGATGAAGGGAACGATGTGATGGTGTGGTTGCCCTGGCAAAAAGTGGAGCTGGCTGGTGTCGAGGGGAGTGCTGAGCTCTTGGAGATGTTTCGAGCGCTCGACGCGTTAACGCCTCCGCATAGCTTGCTTGTGGTGTCTAGATTTTGTGTCGTCGCACCGAAACTCGTCAATGTCAATATTCCGTATGCACGCTAACACGTGATCGCATCTGGCAAAATCTTCTCCATCCATCTCTTTTTTTCTCCCTTTGTCTTCCACTTCTCAACTGAGGCCGTAGAAAAATGCCGCATAAAGCTTCTCGCTCGGTGACCCTCATCGATGACGACGACGACGCACTGTCACAATACAGCAAGGCACCAGAGAGCGACGATCGGGAGCTAGAGTACGTGTCGTGTTTATCCGACTCGTCACTGGCAAACGCGTCGGGATGGTCCCTACAATCGATTTTTCCAGGACGTACGCAAAGGCTGTCGCAGAATTCAAGGGTACGTACGACAGATCCCCACATTCTCCAAAATCGATTCCTGTTGATGCATATATGCGGGTGGAAATAATAATATCTCCCCCACCGTACAGTGACCTGGCAAAAACAAAAGAGGGAAAAGGAGAAAAAGTTTCTAAAGGCGGCACAAGCCGAACTCGACCAGCACGTCCGCACTCTCGATCCCCTCGCGTCGTTGTGTATTTATTGATTCACTCTTTGTCGTCTCGAACAGGTCGATCGAAAGACAGGCCAAGTCAAGGTGATCATGAACGAAATGTGAGGTCTATGATGTGTCGAATGTGACCCGTGATTTGCGAGCGTTTTTGACGGTCAGGGAAGAGATGTACCAAGAATTTCTTTTGAAATACGCCGCCATCGAGGACAAGAAACGGGAGGTGATCGTCAAGATCGTCGAAGCACAGAAAACGCTTGTGGTCTGTATCCTCTCATCGATTCACGACGCATATATAATACAGCTCTTGCGTTGCTCTTCACTTTTTACTGCTTTCCAGGCACTGTCTGTCAGAAAACATCAGGAGACGATCGAGCTCACCCAGGACCTCGAAGAGAGCCAAGTCGAGGCTCTCAAACAGATCAAGCAAACGTGTCAAGGTATGCCGTTATCTTGCCGGAATTTTTTTTAAAAAAAAAGATGGGCCTATATCTTATCTTTCGTATTTTCGATTCGTCGTTGCAGACTTTACAGGGATGATGGACGCTTTCATGAAGATCTGACCCCTTGCACCATATCCTCGGATGCCGACGCTTGGTATACGCCCCACCTGCATTGTTCTCGGACATGCAGTACACCCCGCATTCTCGTTGTTCCGTGTACCTGAGCTTGATACACCCATCCTCGCTTGTTTTCTTTTTTCGTAATGGTGATGTGCTCCCTTCCGTGCGATTACATGAGTGAGAGCTACCTTGAGAGCTCCGCGGCTAACCGGCGCTGTTCAGTCTCTAGATGCGGGAACCGCGATGCGTGAAAGTGAGCCCTAGGGAGCGACCTTTTCCTCGCACGGTCGGTGACCAACATATACGCCGTGTGGTGTGTCTCAACCGAGAGCTTCGACGATCATTGTATGTGTGGTCAAAAGTCGAAAATATTCTCGCGTCAGGTCGGGTAAGGTTGGGAGGGGAACGAAGCCACGCTGAGAGTGGGTCCACGTGGGAGGGCTACAGTGATGCAGAGTAGTGGTCGAGCGTTAGCGATCGAGTGTTTCGCCTGACCATGGTGGACTGAGCCAAATAATTGGCAAGGTTGGAACAGCACGCCAAGTCGCGCTATCGACATGGGCTTATTTAAATTCAAGGGCGAACGAAGGGAACAAACCTAACCAGATGCAACCTTTGGAGGGCAGGGAAGTTGGGTACTATACGCGCGCAATTGCCCACTGAACATGTGCGAATCCTCGAGCCTTCTTCGCGCGGGATGCACCATACGCTTGGCGCGTGCTGCCTGGTCAAGTATGTATGTAATTTAAGGTCTTGGCAATCCTTCGCGTCGCGTCCTATTTTCGTTCATGAAAAGTCCCGATGGTGGAGTTTCGATGATGCGGCGAGAGAAGGAGAAGCACCTGGGAGAACACATGCCAGTGAGCGAAGCCTATGGTCCTGGGCCCCACACGAACGACGTTCTCACTCTCGAACGTTACGAAACCTTTCTCCCCTGTTTCGCAAGTAGGTTGCCGCATCCTCTCGTCCTCAGATCGGTGAGGGAAATTCGGCTTAGCCGAGAACCTGGTCAGGACCAATCACCGGGACGATGCAAGACCACTGTAAACTCTTCAGAAACGGCGTGAAAAAAAACACTGGGAGCTTTTTTTTTATATAGGAACTCTAAACCAAGCCCGGGAAGTGTGCCCAATCGTCCAAACGGTTAGATAGTGTCGGAATGACCGGCTCGATCCCGCGTTTACCTTACACATGGACCGTGAACACCCCCGGAACAGTTCGAACCCGCAATTTGGTTTCCAGTGATGGGTCCAGGGAGGGGGCCGTTCGGTAGTAGCTCGTGTCAGACTCCAAAGTAGGATGTGGGACCCACCAGATGTTCGTCACACCACACAGTACTGTGCATGAACGATACAGACTCATTGCCATAGGGTGGAGAACATGACTGGGTAAACCGGCAAAAGCGCCTCAAGCCATGGCAGTGACTCTGATGGCAACACCCGATTCTGCGATAAGTTCATCGAAGATCATGGCAGAGTGGTTCCCATTTCTGATTTTCGCCAAGTCCCGCCGGACCTGAAACATTGCTTGTATACTATATACTAGTCTTGTTCAGCATGATTCTAGAGCCGATCACCGTTTGCTGATTTGACGTCTTCCAGAAGCGAGTGCACTCAAGATGAACCCATGTTAGGTGGAAACGAGCTGACTACAGTCGACCGCATGGTGCACGAAGAATCGATCTCGGGGTGCATGGAAATTTACGACACTCCCACCCTCCTCTCTACTCCCTATTGATGCCATTCGGATGAGTGGCTCACAGTCGGCCCGAATCACTGCCCTGTAATTATAGTGGCATGAAGCTTAGCTCTTTGGGAAGCTGTGAAATGACCTAGTACAGATCAAGCTAAGAGTACGATCGCGCTATCAGCGACGCGCCACTCAGCCCGAGCATCGTCGACATCGAGGCTGCGCATGCGTTTCAACTTGAGTGCTTCATTAGTGGCCTCGTTCTTGCCAAAAACCGATAAGAGCTCAGAGTCGGGGATGTCGAGATTAAGGTCAAGGTCATACAGGGTGGGGATGTGCAAGAGGATACGCTTCGACTCGACATCAAGTGTAGATTCAGGGATGACTGCGTGTGTCTGTGTTGCATTGGAATGTGGAGTTTGTTACCTAGATACTAATCTCGCAAGAGGCGATGAAGGTTTGCTTACAACGCCAGGAACGTCGAAGACAATGCGGATACGCGAACCCTGTTGCGTCCAAGACCATACGGGAATCCGCGTTTCAGAGTTGATCTTGAGGATGGACTTGGGCGGTGCATTTCCGAGCACGCTAGTAGAGCGGTCAGGCATTTCTTGAACGAGCGTCCGGCGCGCTCGGTGATGCGGGTGATCAGGGGGATACGGCGCCGCGGGTACGAGTACCCGACGGCATTGAGGTTTGCCTTTTGAGGCGATGTTCGGTATGCCAATCTGCCGAGAGAGGACCAACGTTGTTTGCGCCTCGATACGTTGAAATGCAAGTTCTAGAGGATAGTATGTAAGCGGCGAGGGCGGAAATGTGATGTTCGGCGAGGTGAATACCGATGATAAAGTTCTTGAAGTCGGGATCTTTGAGTGAGCGAGATTTGATGGACGGATTGAGCACGCAATCGAAAACGATGGCAGACTGGCCCGCTAATGGAAAGATTCAGTAATGGGGCGAATGGGGCCTCAGATCGGTGATAGGGATGTGCCACGGAGGCACTGGACGATGTGCGCGGAGAGCGAGTAACACCGACCTTTGTCAGAATCTTGGCGGGCGTCTGATAGGACGATGGGGACAAACCAAGCCTCGGGGTTGTAATTTTCGGTGTCAAGACCCTGCATCGCACGGCGTATCGCATCATCGCTTGCAGGAGGGGGAGGAGGAACGTTTGAGTCCCATGTGACATTTACGAAAATCTTTAGACCCTTTTTGACGTGAACATCAGGAGGCTGGTCTGATGGTGTTAGATGAATGAGGGCGTCGTTAGCGGCCCTTGATTTGACACAGAAGCCGGGCACTGGATTGAGCGCGGCAGCAACTCTGCCAGGCGTAGCGGTCTCCATCAAACTGGCCGTTAGGCAAGCATTATACCGAATAGGAAATACAGAACCTGTACCAAGTGATATTTCCAGAAAGGGAAGGTCAGATATTCATCGACCAGCTCGACAACGTATAAAAAGGCCACTTCCTTGCTCGGTTTCAACTCATCTTCCCCCATCCCCACTCTCATCCATTAATCGCCATGTTCGCCCCATCCGCCATACCTGCCATGTCCCACACCGTCACCCCATTCCCCTCGGATGACAAGCAGCTCCAGGAGTACATCCAGGACAGACGTGTCATTGGGGTAAGCCAGTGCCTGTCTGCTCAATCACCACTCACACATTCCTTCGCCAGTATGACCCTCTCGTCCAGCCCGCTTTGCTTAGGCACGAGATTACACCCACCGACGCATCCAGACTCACCATCGCTTCCGCCCGCTACAATTCTGCACGCGTCCTTGCTGGCCAGGACGAGCGGGTAGTCGTTATCGTTGGCCCCTGCTCTATTCACTCCCCTGAGCAAGCCATCGAGTACGCCAAACTCCTCAAAGCTAAAATTCCCACTTGGGAAAACTTGCTGATCGTCATGCGCGCTTACTTGTGAGTCATTTCAACTCATCTCATCAATGTGTGCCTGACTCAACGTGACTCCTCATCAACAGTGAAGTATGTCACCTACCATCCCAACTCTCTTTCCACTGATCTCCTCTGTAGAAACCAAGAACGACCGTCGGCTGGAAAGGCTTGATTAACGACCCAGTATGTCCTTCTGCCCTCCCGGTTTAGACGCCTCGCTCAATGTGTCATACTCCCCCCAGGACATCGACGGATCTTTCCAGATCAACAAGGGGCTTCGGACTGCGAGACAGCTCCTTTGCGATCTGACCGACCTCGGTATACCGGTCGGTTCAGAGCTTCTCGATACCATCTCTCCTCAGTATATCGCTGATCGTACGTGAATGTCTGTCTTGGTCACCCATTGGACATCGTCTCATTCCCGCATTTACAGTTATCTCCTGGGGTGCCATCGGCGCCCGAACGACCGAATCTCAACTCCATCGAGAACTCGCTTCCGGTGTTTCTTTCCCAATCGGCTTCAAGAATGGCACTGATGGAAGGTGGGATCCCCACTGCTAATAATACTCGAGTTTCAATATCCTCATCGCATGTTCTTTGTATCAGTGTCTCAGTGGCTATTGATGCTATGCGATCATCGTCTAACCCCCATGCGTTCATGGGTGTGACCGAGCACGGTCTAGCTGCCATTGTCAAGACCCGGGGTAACCAAGATGTTCATGTCATCCTCCGTGGTGGTACCAAAGGCCCGAACTATGCATCTGAGCATGTCACGGCAGCCGCTAAAGCGATCAGCAAGGCCCGTCCCAAAAACCACCCGAGCGTTATGGTCGACTGTAGCCGTAAGTTTTTCCTCCTCTGTGATGGCATGTGAACTCATGCTATTACCAGACGGTAACTCGCAAAAGAACCACAACAACCAGTCCAAGGTCATAGATGACATCTGCTCGCAGCTCGTTGCAGGTGATAAGACCATCACTGGTGTCATGATCGAGTCGAACATCAATGCTGGCCGTCAAGATGTGCCTTCCGAAGGCGCTAGTGCCCTCAAATACGGTGTCAGTATCACTGACGCTTGCGTTGACTGGGAGACAACCGTCGGTATGCTCGACAAGCTGAACGAAGCTGTCTGCCAGCGTCGCACCTACCTCATCGAGCAGGGTTTCAAGAGACCCGCTGGCTTCCAACGTTCGCCCCTAGCTGAATCATCATCTCCTTGATCTCTACAACATCTGCCATCTCTGCCGCCTTTCCTATTGTATATTTAGCCAGGTTTTAACATTTATTTCAAGTTATCACACATCGGAAACGTCGTGTAGGGCTAGATAGAGTAATTATTATGCGGATGTCATCTTTCCTTAACTTTAAAAACATGCACTTTTACACACCAGGCCATAGTGATCTTCCGGAAAGAGTTTGAGTCGCAAAAGTAGGGTCAGGCTGATCAAGTCTAGAGTCTGGTGTTTAGGCGGCGCTTATAGGTCGAATGCTAACTGCACCATCCATCACGAGAAAAAGAATAATATAAATTAAATCGTAGCGAATTTATTTACGTCGGCCCGAACGGACCGTTATAACTTAAGTTTTCAAACTCCGGTTAGGACCTTAGTAATTGGCCTTCACCCAAGGTAAGACGAAACTGACCAAATAAAGTAGCCAATAACTATCCAGGCATCATGTTTGAGGGAAATATAAAAGCCCTTGAATTAAATATCATGTGCGAGCATTTTCCAATTCTTAGGAGAGGCAGTCCAAATATTATTTTTGATTTTTTGAGGTGTTTCGCATGTCGCCTGCCTGATACTATGTACAACCGCTTCACGATGACCATCCCGAACGTGCTAAAACCACATGCACAGCCATTGATGCATTGATGAACGTTGAACCATAATGCTGTGTACGTTCGCGCACTGGCGCCGCCGTCTCAAAGTTCTCAGATCTACAAGGGAGGCATTTCCCACCAGAAGTGAAACATGTTATACTTGGACTCTGTTCTCTCCGTACTGGTCGCTCAATTCTTTTTTTTGTCTATCTCAGCTTTCGCAACTCGAATGACTTGGGCCCCATCCCCATCCCCATCCCCATCTTTTTCTTTTCCCAGTCCCATGTATCCAAGTCAACCGCGCAAAAGCCACTACGCTAGTACGATCGGCGGCGTCCACCCGTGAGTTCAAACCCTTTGAAAGCGTGGCAGCGCCCCGCAGTCATCGCTCGCACATGATGATTGTGACAAAGCTGAGCGCATGACGATCTAGATCAAACGTGGTGGCGTCCAGGATTGTAACCACGGCTGCTTCAGGTCGTGCGTGGTTTCGATCAAGGTAGGCCACTCGAGTCTACCTCCCATGATCGTGGTTATCCTCGAAATCGGTCATTAAACATTTCGTATAGACTTTTTTTTCATCAACCCCCCCCCTCTCCTTCCACGAGCTACCATGGTAACTTCAAAACGCCAATTAAATTTCGCCATTTGTTTTACCGCTGAATGTGCGCTGTAATGATCTCCACGGGCATCCGTCTGCTGCGCAATTTCCAAGAGTGTTTGCTGCGGTGATTGTCGAGGACGCCCTTCAGCGCGACGATTTTTTGCTTGACGCTGGATCAAGCTGTTTCATGTCCCAATGATGTTCGATCGTGCGTAATGGTTTTGACAAGGTATGTATGCCACCGCGATAGTTTGGTTTACCTTTCCCCTCCCATGATCGTGGTTATCTTTGGAACCGATGCCTCGGTGGCCTGAGGCTTGTTTGATATAGACTTCATCAGTCGCTCCACAGCTTTTCAGAGCAGCGCCCCAAATAGCGTCTAGATCACTGTTCACCTTTGACGTCTGTGGTGAACTACATCGCTAACGTTTTCGTGCTGTTCACATCGCTCTCCAGGCGCAGTCAAGTAATGAACGTTTGAACAAACGTCCCCATGGACGCGCGCAACTGTCATCTCGAAGTGCTCGTCGCACGGTATGGAACAGAATCCCTCACGAATTCATAACACATCTGTTGGGATGGTGTAAATATCAAATACAGACAATTTTTCTGACGCGCTCATTTCTCCGCCTCGGAGACCCCTTGCCACGCCTCAACAATTCGATCCAGCGATGCTCCAGACCAACCGGACCCAAACGCATTGATCATTTTTGTGCCGGTGCCCCGCAGCACCTCTTTAATCCCCACGTCGAGCAACCGCATGTCCGCGGTTCCTTCAGGCGGCGGGCGGCTCGTGCTATGCATATGTGCTTCTCTTGCAAGTTGGCGTAATATCACAAGAAGAGAAGCGGATGGAACACCGTTCCTCATGAGGTACCACGCAAGCCAGCGAGAAACTTGTTCTCCTAACGACGAGAGCTCGTAAGCTGGTTCGGAGCCAGATTCTGTCAGGTCGAAGATGGGTTCGCCGCGGGCGTAGCGGCCTAGGGCCTTGGTGAACTTGGGATGATTCTGCACTTTCCCAAGGCGTTCATCGAGGGCCTGTAGAGCCCCCGATACGGTATTCTCGCGAATGAGGGGTGGCCGGGGATTGTTTTCTGCTCGACCACTGAACTGACGGTCAAACACTTTGCTATAAAAGTCGACCGCGAATCGGAGGTCTTGCAGGCGAAGGTGGAAATGGGATGTGGGCTGTGGTTGCGTGCGATATTGGTACAGTGTAAGATGCGACTGGAGTGTTTCCATCTTGTCTTGTAGAATGCTGTCTAGTAGTGCCGCGTGGCAATATGCGTGGAACGTCCTCTCCTCGGGTGTTTCACCATCGTCGCGCGAGAAGTAATCTGCAAATGCGAGGAAGAGGGTGTCGTTTGAAAACGAAGAGATGAAATGGGTGAGGTCACTAGCAGGGTGGGCTTTCGCGTCCGTCAACTGTGGGAAATCGAGCGTAGCGGCATCACCAGCGGAAGAACCAGAGCGGACGAATAAACTCCTACTCCCTCTAGGATCCTCGGTGTAGCTGAGGAATGCCGTTCGGCGTTTGACGTATAGAGTCTGATTCCTCAAAAAACTCGTTTTGTGTTCGGGAACGTTTTCAAAGTCCACAAAGAAAGGCCAGTAGCGCGGCGTATCAATCCTGATGGACACGAGCTTCCCAAAGTCTGGTATAAGAGTGGGAGAGATGAGCTGCGTGACGCCCTTCTCGTTTCCTTCTTTTGTCGTGATCTTGACGGGGAGATAGACTGCTTCACGCGTCGTGACGTCTCGCGCGATGAGGCAGCGGGGCTCTACTGCAAGGACCCATAGGTGTCGCAACGCCTGAAGGTAACTCTTGTTATCCGATGAGACATGGTGGAAGCGGGGAAAGAAAGCAGTGACCATGCATGCAATAGCCGCATTAGAAGTACCCAGAGTGAAACGACCAGCCCCGAGGAACAGTAAACCAAGCGATAGGTGTGTCGCCACATGCACACCGTATCTGAAAGCCTGGTGATACATCCCGAATGCATACCTGAGTCGCCTTAAGCATGAGATCTCCCCGGTTCCTGCCATGACCATGCACAATGCAATCGAAATGAGGTTGAGACCCTCTCGCACAGCCGAGCGCTTGATTTTATGATCAAAAGCAGGACCTAGAGATCTATCACACTATGTCGTGGTGAGTTGAATCAAGAGACTCACCGCTCGTCGCGACAAATCGACTGAATATGTCAAAATAGTTTGACAACATAATGTACGCTTCATGGCGAGCAGTACCAGCATATTTCAATCCGACGGCGAAGCAATAGCCAGCGATGATGTTGAAGTAAGCCAATTCAATGGCGTCGTCAGCTCGCTGCTTGTTTGCGATGTGATCCTGCATAACCGTCATGATGGGCTCGGGAATTTGAGTCATCAACCAATCGACGGTCGATCCAATGGAATTCCACATGATGAGTGACCTTGCAATCGTACGCAACACCAAGAAGCTCGGTTGAATGTGATTCAGTTCAATGACCGTGCTTGGAAGTTCAAGAATATCAGCGACATCTTTTTGCTCTGTCTTCAGGTACATTAGGCCCAATGCGATGGTCGCAGCTGGAGACGTGATATTGACATCGAATGTGGGACGGCTTCGCCCTGCGATGGTGGTTTTCGTTTCGCCGTGAATAAGCACGCGCAGCCGGTGGAGACAAGCGACGTCAGCTGGGATGGGCGACCCTTTTCCGAGCATGATCATCCCAAAGGCAAGAGCGGCAGAGTAAGTGTATGCTTCTCTGTGCTCGTTGCTGAGATCAGGCTGCACAAGGTCCTTGCGACTGATTTGGTTGAGACAAACCTCGGCCATGCGACGGTCCTTCGTGCCCAAGTAGAGAAGTCCGACCCCTGCGAGTCCAGCAGCTTGGGTCATGAGAGAGACGTTGAGATCCACTGTCGGCGTCGGGAGTAATGCTGGCGTATGAACGGCCAGTAACTTTGTGACGTGCATGTTTTTTGACCCGACGTTTGCTGCAGACAGACCGAGAAGGACGCCGATGGATGTCAGATCGTGTTTCGGTGTGAGATATCCGAAAGTATGCCAGGTCAGCATTTCCTTGAGATGGCCCGTCAGCCCGAGTCCGTACAGGAATCCAGCGTGCTCTGGAGTCAATTCTGAAGGTTTGTTGAAAGCGATCCAGGAACTCTCCACGCCTCGCGCCCAAGGCGCAATGCGCAAGCCCGCAGCGACTCCGTTGTGGAATTCTCCCCAGTTCGTGCACTCGAGAGGTATCTTACCAGGTTCAGGTCCGGTGATGACGTTGGAAGGCTGGATCCTGATCTGATATTCTAGTTTTGGAATCACGTATGCTTCGCGAGTGACCGTTAGTACTGAGCCAAAGGTGAACATTGCTCTGCCGTAGGGCAAGGCTAATGTCCTTTCTGTGATCCGCACAACCTGATGTTGCTGCTCTTTCGCCTGGTCGTGTTCGCTGCAAGGATGATTGGTCATTCTGTTCGGCAGATAGTTGCCGCGAACTCACTTCAAGTCTGGTCGCTCGATAAGCCGGACGGACGGAATTGTCGACGAGCATAGCATACGTGCTACTTCTTCTAATCGACGATCCTGGCCGAAGCGTATACTCGCAAAAGATTTCAGACCCAGTTCCACGCCAGAGAGTGCATCAACCTCGCCCGCGCTTGCAACTTTCGCTTGTTCGACCAACGTACTTATGGTGGTCCGATGATGAGAAGTCTGATAGCAGATTAATCCATGACAACGACACACACATGTAAACCATACCATGTACGTCTCAGCAGACTGATAAATTCCTTGTTGCGAGATTACCGGTTGAACCATTGCGACACTGAAAGCTAGGTCGCGTCGACCAACAAGTTCGTAATGCTCCGGCTGCCAGTGCGAAGGAGGCGAAAGTTGGCAGGTTCGGATGGCTTCACGCAGAGGTGCAGCAATGCCCAAAGGCAGGCTGTCCAAGAACAAATGCCCCTTCTTTGCTGTGCCCCACATATGCACAAGAGTCTCAACCGTTATCTCACCTCGTTTCTGCGCAGATGGAACTGAGCTGTCAGAAAGACAGAGGTATGCAGTAGTGAGACATTGGAGAGAACTTAATGGTTCGACTTTGCCGAAAGCGAATGAAGGTTGGATATCGAACATGGCAGCTAGACGTGGGGTCTCGTACACCGGAAATTTCCAATCAGGGTTGCTAATTCTGCCATACAGTATTGCAGCCATATCCGGAGGCCAAACCGGTATTCGATCGTCATGCATCTCAACTCCTAGGACAAGGTTAGTCTTCTCTGGCTACGGACAGACATGCTACGTACGAGTGGTAGAAGGTGAAGGCCAAGCAAGCATGATGTTGGGACAAAGGCGTTTCCAATAATCTGCCCACTCCGGCCTTATTATGTGGGCGATTTGGCAAACCAAAGGCACGAGCAACATGAGGGAATTATGTCGATGAACTACAAGTCGGAGATCCTCCGCAAGCATATGTAGCGCGTATAGCACGGGTGCCAGTAAGGGGTTGACTTTTACCGCTACCAAAGTGAATTCTTGACTTCTCAGATGAGCAGGAAGAGACAGGTGCTGTAATGCGGGATCATCCTGAAAATTCCGGACGTTGGTACTTAGAGAAAAGAACTGTTCCCAATCTGTCGGGAGTGACGCGTAACGGCTGGCTGGATAAGACAACCTGAGATCCAGAATCTTGGTAAGTGCATAAATCAAGGCGTGGGATTCCAGATTTGAGGAGGTGCCGAAATTCCGGAGAGACCATGCTCGGAGAAACTCTAGGTGCATAGAAAATGCATCTTTTGTAGGGATGATAAGGGATAGAACTTGCAGCGCTTGGTTGACGAGACAATCGCGAGGGAGCATGTCGAATTTGCCACGATACGCTTGCCCCCCGGAACAGAGCAACGTGACCGATGATACACATGCTGATTTTATTGATGTTATACCCGTTATCGGAACAAGTGCGTTCTTCTCTGCACTACCAGCATTCCCGGCCTGGGCGATCGCCAACACGATAGGCAGTTCTTGCAGCCCATGAGTGAAAATGGTCAACGACCCATCTGACTTGACGGCTAATAAATCCCATATCTCTTTGCGAGTGGCACCGACGGGGACCACGGATACGGCGTCAATGGTTGTCAGGTAGCTGCAAGCCACGGTTTTGTTCGCCTCCTGTACAGTGAGCAGGAAAACCGCAGTCGGAACACCGGGAATGCAGATGGCCAACAATGTATGATCACGAACACCATCAAAGCGTTGGTCAAAGAGAGCTGCGGAAAATCGAGATGACGATCCCTGCCTAACAAATGACCTTATATTCTGAGCGAGTCAGCTGAATATGCACAAAACTTACGGCATGCCGATATACGGGTGAGTTGTCAGCCTCTGCGCCCAAAAAGAGGCCTTCATTCTGCCATGTTCCGCGGAAGTAGTGAGTGCCTCTGCCTCCCTGTCACTTCCGAGAGCCATACGGTCCAGATTGAAACTGAGGTCAAAGCGAGACGGTGAGGTGCGGCGACCAGGTTGATAAACGTAGCGCCAGATGGATAACTCTTGTCGCTCAGAGTTGAACGTTATGAGAATGTCATCAATTGCAAATGGTTTTCGAGATACCCAGACAACTTCTTCGACAGCAGGAATGACAGCCAGGGGCCGAGAGTGATTTTCTTCTTCGTCGGAAAGGCAAGCGGGACGACCGGGAAACCCACCTACTATACCGGCAGTTATGCCGACAGCAGCAGGCTCCGAGAAAGGATTTGTGATCGTGAACGTGGTAGGAAGTGGCGCGTCACCAGTGGCACGAGAATCGTCAAGCTCCAGAGGATCGAGGAGACGTTGTATCATAACACCATGGGGATGGAGGGGCCATGCTTTGCGAACAAGAAAGGGTAGGGAAAACGTGTAGTCGGTTCCATTGAGCAGGTAGACCTTGCCAATGCTGCGCAGGAATACGAACACCGCTGAAACTTCCTCTTGGACGTGTTTGTTCTTCTGCCGCTCCTCCTGGACGGTTTTGAAAGGACCGAATACGGATTCGGTCGACGGGTCTGCCTGCTGCTCGCCTGCCTTGGAAGTGTAATGCGCACTACCGTATACAGGACCTGTGGTGTTAGTACTGTAGGCGAACCTCCCTATGCACGCGCATCGTATGGTCTGATCTTCATCGGAAAAATCCCATTTCCTTTGGATGACACCCCCATGACTGAGAACCACACAGCGATCGTTCCATGCCAGCTCTTGTTCCGCCCACGAGTCACATCCGTCGTCATACAGTGGTGCATAGACGGCATTGATTGAATCGGACGTAGAACCCCTCAGAGCGCTTCTGATGGAACGAAGTAGAGCGGACTCTGCGACTTGCGATTCTGACGCGCGTGATGTTTGGCGAGATAGAAATCTGAAGGCGGCAGAGGGTGTATCGGGGTGGACCCGAACGACGATCGAGTCGGGATTCATGATGGAGACTGTAGAGGAGGGTAATTGTACACCAGCCCGCCTTTTGCCATATTACTACCTACTGTACCTCCGAAAGGACGGTAATTTACATCAGTCACTGTATGCTACACGACGGTTAAATATTTCGTGGTATGTATTTAACAATACCTAGACACGATTCTTTTTCTGAAGCTACGAGGGCTACACTAATATATATGTTCCAAAATATTATAAATGAACAAGATAAACATGCTGTAAAGATGCAGTATACCCCGAGAGATCCTAGAGAGGAACAACGTTGTGATCCCCGATAACTCCAAACAGTCCATGTGTGAGCCAGCAGTGACAAAAAATAACAATAATCATCTAATGCGAATCCTCCGCAGAGAAAGTCGACCAAATCCTGCAAACGTTTACTTGGATTAAGGAGATTGGCGACGTAAAATCTCCTGACTGTTCTTCCTGCTGCCAACAAGGTCCTCGTGATGGGGCAAAGCAATGCCAGCAATACTGGCCGTCTCCTCATCGTTGAGCCTCCAAATGTTGCCAAGAGGGAAATTGGAAGAAGAGTCATCGCGAGCCGCCACTCTGTCACGACCAACACGAGGAGAGGGAGCAATATCCTCGTATTCCTCGACGGACAAGTCTGCAGAAGATGTCGATGTAGGGGATAAAGTGGGTGACAGGACGATATCTTGCAAAAAAGAGGGCAAGAGTGGAGCTGGAGCACGAAGAGGGAGTGCATCTTCCAACTCTTGCATGCTTGGGAACAAGGGCAACATGTGTCGATTAGGTCCCGAGGTCTCGTATATGAACTGGGGGTCTGGATACTGCGAGGCGGGACGAAGGTCGATCTGAGAACGGCCGAGCCTTGACGAAGGCATGACGACCTCCGGTGGACGCTCGTGCTGCATCTGCGTCACTGTGTTTTGGCGTGGACCATCGACAGAGGAAGGAGTGGCTCTTAATGGCAACTGGTTTTGAGCGAGAAGCGATGTCAATAGGTTAATCCGCTCGGTCTGCACTGCAGCCGAGATAGAATCACCATTGCCCTCGGCGTCTGAGAAATCCATAAGAACAATGGAAAGGTAGCATAGGAAGAGCAGAAGCTCACATGGGTAACAAGTCTGGCAAACCTTGCGCCGTCTCCAATTCAGATAATTGCACTTCTGGCAGATCCAATCGCCGGGTTGATGCTCAATGGGTCCGCGATTTCCTGTATTCAAGATGGGGGGTTGCTACGATGCAAATCAGCTGCTGAACAATCCCAAGTTCTCCTAATTGACTTACCGGGGCTCCACTGAAGTTGTTAGGACGGATCTGACCTTGCTCGGGGAACGGCTCGTTATCAGGCCAATACATGATGCATGGCACAGATGGGTCACTGGATGTATTCTGCACCTTGCCTCCCACCGAGAAGGAACGCCCAGAAGGAGTTAGGAGGGGATGAGATGGTGACGCAGGTTTTGCACCAGCGACAGGCTGAGCTGCCAGAGGATGGCGTGGACCAAGCGGAATGGTGGGATAATGGGAGTTTGGTATCGAAGAGCTCGTATAGAATGGTGGAGTACCCGCGGTGCTAGCAAAACGCGGAGAAGTGGGAAGACGGGCAGACGGCATGCCCAGAGCTTGACGGTTCATCGATGAAACTTGACTTTCTGAACGCGGACAACCACAACCTCTGCAAGCCAGGTTGCGCCTGTGTAAAATCATGCAAGGGAACGAATCGGTCAGAACCATAACTTTTATACAAAGAAGGAAAAATACGAGCACGCTCGGAGGAAGCAAAAGAGACAGGTTCATCCGCAAAAAATAGGAGGGTGGAGCAATTTGTATATCGGGGTAACACCGTGACTGGTACGAAACAAGTTCGTTGTGACCTAATCACACTACGATGCATGTGACAACCATGCATCCGACCGCTGCTGCGGAAAAACAAAGGAGATAGGAAACCAAACACTCACCCAAAGTTATGAGCGGCACAAGTAACAGAATTGCATCTAACAAAAATTGTAGTCAGCAACATTTTGGAAAAAAGAGCATTACAAATATGGGAGGGTCGATCTGGCCCCCTATGAAATATTCAACCGGCCCGACAGGATAAAATCAAATTGTGAAGAAGATAACTGACATCCAGTCACCTGCTCTGAATGTTGTTCTCGGATTGGGAGGATTGCTCGAAATTACGAACTTGTCGGCTTGAACTGCGGGCGACGTTGGAGACTCAGCGCTGGGATGTCCAACATAAATGTGGTTGTGAAGGTCTGGCGTGGATATCGACATGCGAAGCCTATGGGACTTCCTCTCTGGTTGGATTACAGGAAGAGAGGGGAACTATATTGATTCAAGTGGCACTCAATTATCGCAGATTGACACCACGAGAAAACGACAAGCCTACCCTAGACAGCACGTCAACACGACGAAGTTTCTCGAACGGTTCCAGGTCGGCCTCGAGTGCAGGAAAAACGGCGAAAGGTGGGAGGGAAAGCGAAAGAAATCTACACGCCTGTCAAGGGCAAACCATGGTAGTCAGTACGACAAACTCCGATGGTGAAAGACGATCGCCGAGGAGAAACAAATAGTGGCGAAGAACACCCTGAGTCTCGGTTCATATCCTGTGGCAATACGAGAACGGGTGCCTGATTTCAAAATCTGACTCGTATCGTTACCCCTTTTGTCGCAAGCCACGTTGCCAACACCCGCTACATGAACTCACGTTGCTATGTCCCGATCACTGCGGGGCATGGGTGCCTGTCGACACGAATTGCCCACCACCAGTGGCGAAGAGATAAAAAAGCGCACACTTACATCATGATGGGACTTGAAAACGACCCACACTTCATCGAGGGCAGATAGGTCCTTCAAGGTCCACAAGGACACAGAGGACCCCACGCGTGGATGGTCAGGCTGATTCTTAAGAGTCTATCAGCTCACAAATTTAACTGACAAGAAAATGATGTACGGATTCATCAAGAAACTCGAAAATCGCGCGAAGGGACAGAAAGTTTACGCTCGGATGCTTGCGTACCTTGATATCTCACAATTAGCTTGACCGTCCCACAGAATCATCATATATCAGGAAACTTACTTTTACGGCGCGCGAACGCGTGAAAAGGAAAGCGTACGTGGACGGATGCTCGTTGAGGGTGCCAAGATCGTTGTGACTGTTGCTGTGGATTGAAGGGGACGGCGACAAATCGAAGGGCGGTCCGACGAGGCCATATGGTGGTGCGGGAACAGCAAGGTTGCTGGGAAACGGACTGATACCTGTTGCGGAAGGTGTCGTGCGCTCACCGGCCCTGGACACGGCAAGAGTGCGCACTTGCTCGGCCAACTTGGACCAATGTGCCGGAAGCTGGGGAACGGTGCACATAAATGGTTTGCGGCACGGGGACAACATTACGTCCTGACCACCGGCGCCGATGGTAGACTCAAAGTGGGAAGTGGTAATCATCGGGAGAGTGTCGCAGGCAGTGTGGTGGGGCAGTTGAGCCTCCGACGCAGGCAAGGTATTTGAGCGTGCGACGTGGCCATCCGACGAGACTAAGGAAGGTGACATTTGTTGGTTGTCAAGCAATAGAGTTGCAGAAGAGCGAGCTCGGACGTGGAGATTTGCAGTCCAATGATAGAACGAAGGGTGGTTCTTCAGCGGACGAAGAACACCTCTCCGCGATTGGGAATACCGGGTTTTGGTAAATTAAGAGGATGAAAGGATGAGCGGACAGAGAGGGTTGGATGAGAGAAGGCGGTGGATGGGGATCTTGTTCCTGGTAGCAACTTGTATCGCGAGTCTCGGGTCAACGGTGGGGGACCGAGACTGCACAGCTGGGCGTTTTTGAGTGTTGGGAGAGCGGAAACATGACGGTAAAGCATTGGTCATTTCTCTCGTCACTCACAGGAAAATACAACGCAGGTGACACGCAAATTCACACTGTCAAAACGCGTTTTATGAGTCGCTTCTCCAGAGATGGCAAGAGCTCTGCCACGTGCTCATTCCTGACATGTCTCCACCATACGTAACTCGCCTACACAGACAAACGAGCGCAGTTCTTCAGCGCTGATCTATCAACCCTCCCTGAACGCTCGCTTTTCACAAGCGATCCTCAGACCACACACACAGGGCCAGTGACTGAGTGCTCGGGACTAACACAGGCCCGGACGCGGTATACCACGTGACCGGCAGAACCATCGACTCAACCCCCATAAGTGCATTCCGCTTGCACAGGATATGTGGACCAAATACAAATATCCCAAAAAGAAGTATGTACGTTCTGTAAAAGACAGCATGGAAGACCTCTGTCTGATAAATACGCGATAGAAATTTCGAGCGTCCATCGAAGACTCATCGGGGCTCGGAGGATCTCCACTAACCGGTAACGATTCCCGACGACACCGCAATTCGGCACAGTAATTAATGCGCCCCATTCCGATACAGCAGGATACAGCCTTGAAAGTAAGTATGTATAAATGGATCCGCCGACCCGCCAAAACTTTCAGGGCTGTCTTTGGTTCGGATCAAGGTCTAGTTGACGACGACGCTGTGCAAATCGGAAGACGGTAAATATTGGCCCTCTTTCGCTGACAATTCGAAACTAGAATCTTACACCCAGGCGTATCATGATCACTTTCTCGACCCGATTGTCCTCGAGTTCGAGGATGCAGCTTATCTTCCCACCAATTAGTATAAGCATGATCCTTCCCATATGACGTATACATATTAGACATGTCAAGTTTTGCCACCTCCGCGTCCCTGCCAATGCTTTGTGCACAGCCCCGACGCATCCGCTGAAAGGCCGAACAAAAGAAAGTCATGTTTTTCCGAGACAGGACCTTTGAAACGGTGACATGTTTCCTCTTGCGGCCTAAACCGATCGCTCCGAGTATTATTTTTTAAAATGCAGCTAATGTCGCAGACCCAGCCGAAACGATGTGAGTTGGTAGCACGCAAGTCCTGTGCTTAGACCACTGTGAGGAGCTGCATGTCAATCAAGTCGGTCGAGGGTACGATGCGATGAGCGTGGCATTCTCGACGAAGCAGCGAACCATCATTTACGTGCATTTTTCATTGTTCCACGAACAGGGTTGATGAAGGGTCTCGTGAGTACTTGCGGGCCCTTCTGTGATAACTATTAAACCGTCAGTTACAGTGAACCGTGTACAAAAGTTGTAGAGTGCATGACGCGACTGACTCACGAATGTAAGTAAGGGGTGTCGTATACTCCCAGCTGCAAAGCTGCTGAACCCAACACCGCAGGCAGGTTTCCGTAGAGAGCTTTATGCAATTGATCCCCACTAAGTCGAAGGACCATCCGCTGCTCTACCAGATACTCCATATATCTCCTCCAGGTTCCAGTTCCTCTGCCCCCGCGGGTGGTGGACACGTATCCAGCCTCGTCGGCCTGACCCTTGGCCACCTTATTCTCTTTGAGCGTGTTGACGCTCCCGACAATGAAAAGCCCCCGTTTGGCGCGTGTGAGCCCGACGTTGAGTCTCCGCCTATCAGCGAGAAATCCAATCTGCCCCGACGGATTGTTGCGCACAGTGGAAAAAATGATCACCTCCTTTTCCCGGCCCTCAAACCCATCGACAGTCTTGATATCAACGTTGGAGAGCTGTAGTTTTCGATGGTCGCCAAGGGTGCTAGAGAAGCGTTTGCGATACTTCTCATCGGAGTTAAGGAGGCGCGTCAGTAATGAGACTTGAGCGACGTAAGGAGCAATAATGCCAATGTCTTCTCCACGAAGGTACTTTCCGAAAACTCCGATCAGCACGTTCCATTCGGTGAATGCATTTCAAGGTAAACGAACCTCATTTTTCAGCAGGAGGTCCTCAACAACACTGCAGACGATGTGTGCTTCGTTCCAATTAACCCTACTGCGATCTTTGGCAGTTTCAGATCCCCCATGATCCAAGAAGGCAACAGATCTCCGATGGCCGGTCAACGCATCCACTGGCAGATGACTCGAAAGTGGAGGGTGGAGATTCGTGGAGATATTTCCCAGAGTATCAACTGTCCCATCTCGCAGGGAAAGGTTATAAAATTCTAGCGACGGGAACTGCGAGATGGACGGATGCATCCGGTATTGGACATCCAGCATAATTGACGGCACCACTGAGCCACAGTTTAATATAAGTAGGGCGTTAACTGACACAAACAAGCACGACCTACCCCCTTCTTCGGTCAGCCTCTCAAAAAGACTAGTTCCAAGGCCTTTCAGCTGCGCCTCGCGGCTTGCGATGACAGGTGGGAGTTGCTTGTGATCTCCGATGAGGGCTACGTGTTGTGCCTACAGCGCTCATATATCGGAAGTCCGCAAATGAATCTAAGGTGAAACACATACTCCTTTCATCAACGGTATGAGGGATGCTGGCTCCGTTGACATAGACGCTTCGTCCAGGAAAACCACAGGAAAGTCAAGTACGTTGAGTGCAACGCTGGCCGATGTAATGCAAGTTGTACAGATCTTACACGACGTCAGAGCACAGAAAAAAAAGAAAGTCAAAATGAGCACCCACCACATCGGCATCGGCGGTGATGTCCCGCAGCATTTCCTGATGGATGGCGTACAACTTCGCGGCTATAGCCATCGACTGGCGCTCTTGCGCAAGCAAGGCCGATCGCATCTGGTCAAGACGCCCTGCAGCGCGAGTTGTTGGGGCTCCCTGCACAGCTTTAATTCTCTTAGTCAAGTCCGATAACTTTTTCTGCGTGTCATTCTTCTCTTTGAGGAGCCTGTCTACCTTTGTCTGGAGGGGATGCTGATCGAGCTTGTAGTCGAGAGTGTGCGCGGTGAGACTGTCCTTTATCTTACCGCAGAAGCCGATGCGCAGAGGCTTCAAGCGAGCTTCTGCAAGACCTTCCACAAGATTGTCCACCGCCGCATTGGTATATGCACAAACAAGGATTGGGTGATGCACTTCAAAGTGAGCCTAAATTATTCTTGAGATTCACCGACATGTCAGAGCCGTCAGTCGGTGCAGCCCACCTTGAGTAGTCTGACAGCCTCGACGATAGTTTTTGTCTTCCCTGTCCCCGGAGGCTGGGTTTCAGACAGTCAATCAGATCACATTAAGTTTTCCGAGAACAATGCACTTACACCTTGAACTAGGGAGATACGTTCCCCGATCATCATCGCGACTGCGCGAATTTGAGTCGCATTCATACCATCTAACACAGGGTCACCGTCCATCTCAATCGGGTCTGTCCGTGCATATCGCCGCGCCCAGCTCTGGATCCTCATGTCGTCCTTGAATGCACCGCCGCCGTGTTCACGCTCGTCTCGACTTTGGTGTTCCAATGTTTCATGGGAGACATATTGCACTTCGTCCGGGGCTTGCAGGGGTTGATGCAGAGATGTGGATGCTGGAGAAAACGAACGGAGAAGCACATCACGGAGGTGGGTGCCTTGTATGACGAACTGCCTGTCATGTGTTTGGCCGACCTGCAGTACTGCGGGATCATGGTTGAAGTGCAAAATCGCAGCACGCATCCGTTCAAAAATAATGTTGGACCGCCCGACATCGAGGCGCCACAGACCGTCACTGACATCAAATTTGTGGTCGAATACGATGCGAAGCTGGGTAGCGTTGCTCGCAGTCACAGTACCACGCAAAGGCACCTCTTGCAGAGGGTCAAGGCGTGACAGTAGAACTTGAGTCCCGTTTCTGTTGAAGAAAAAATGAGTACGGCTTTTGGACCGCCTGAAATAAGCTATTTACTCGAATCTGTGCTCCGGCAGAATTATGCCTGGACCCAGGGAGAAGCACGCGATTGGATTCCGAAATTGCGGAGCCTCTATCCAAAACGCGTAGAGGTCCGTGATAGTGTAACCTTCCTCGCGTAAACGGGACAGCGACCAACTTGACAGACGATCACGAAGGACCGATTCGCCCTCCGCTTGTTCGGCATCTAGTAGGGGTAAAAAACTACGACAGTCCTGTGGCACCGCCATGAAATTTCTTTATGAATTCAAGAGCTTACCGATCACGGTAAGCCTGGATCTCTTCGTATAGTGGCTCGCCTGGCTGGACTTGGGTATACGAAGGAACGACGCGTTTCATGTATACTTTCCTGCCAACTTGTTTCTCTAGCGAATCGTGCCTGCGGTGATAGCGCGATGTGGCTCGCAGTCTCCAGTCAAAGCGAGTGGAGGGGGCGAGAGGTGAATTTTCAGAGAAGTAAACGTCTGTCGGAAGTTCGTAGTGGGATGGCTTGCGGTGTGCAGCAGTAGAAGCATGACAGGTAGCCGGGGAAGAAAAACTCTGAGCACAACGTGGACGAGGACGCGGGTCGTACACGGTAGGCTTGGCCTGTCTGAATAGGTTTCTGAAATAGTTTCGGATACCAATGAAAGTCGAGTTCCGGTGCGAAGCATTTGGTAGGGGACGCGCCACGCGCGAGGCGACGAATGAAGAGCGAGCATTATGCATAGAAGTATCGTTCTGTGGTTGTCGGCGCAAAGTGATTATAGGACAGGTATTGTAGTAGTACGGGTCAGACGAGCTTCAAGTTGGATATGGATTTTGCAAGGCGACACAGCCACATTTTACAGCCCCTAGACACTTACAGTTTTAGCAGAGAAGAACTACTTAGAATTGCAAAGGTATCACAGATGCCTCTAGAATATCTACAACCAAAAACACGGCCAGACTCTCAATCGTCTAGACGTTCGACAAAAGCCAAAGGGCACCCCCGCCCAGAAAAGTGGCAGCGGCCACAGTCAACACTGTTTCCCCAGTGCTGAGCTTAACTTCAAAGGGACCGTCCCAGCCCGGTGGGGTTGTCAAGGTGACAAGGGATGTCGGGACGGTGACATTGACGCCCGAACAGGCCGTTGCGTAAGCTTTCGAAGTGCATGAGCATGAAAGAAAGAAAGCATACCAACGTCGCAAGCTCACCTGTGAGTGCGGTAGCAGAACCAGCACGAGGATCCGTGCTTGTGACGAACTTAGCAACCAGATCGTTGAACATACATTGTTGGCAACTAGTGATTGCAGTGACAGTGATTGTATCGCAAAGACACTGATCGTTGGAGCCACAACTCTGAAAAGAGACGCGTGCGCGTGACATTACCGCATGGACCCGGAAGTGTGTACTTACGCTGATCATGGCTGTCGCAATGTTGCACTGGGTTGGGCACTGTGGATGATTCAAAGTTCTTTGTGATCCGACAAGCTACCAGAGGCTTGGCACTCACGTCGGTCAGAAGGTATGTGTCTGTAACATTGAGGAACTCGCTAGCAGGCACGTTGCCAAGGGTACCGCCAACGTCGATAGTCAACGCAAGCGCTGGGAGGGAAATCAACATCAGGCCAGTCTCAGGGGCGAGAAGCTGACCTTGACCAGCAAGCAAGAGGAACGAGAGAAGGCAGACAATTGAGCGCATGCTAGCTGGCCGTGGATACCCTACCAGAGGACAAGGAAAAGGAAGAAGAAGAAGAAGACCGTGGTGGTCAGGGAAAGAAGAGAAACTCCCATATATGTAGTCGCATCAGCGCTCAGGAGCGTCATACGGCCACCGGCGACCATCGTATATCGCGGAACAGTAAGTGAGTGCACGGGGTCCGTGTGTGGAACGTGTCACGTGCTTGCGTGTCGACGCGATTTGTTGATGTTGATTGAGCTCATATTGACCCTCATCCCAAACCACATTGTCTCATTTATCGTCGTTGGCCACAGCACGAACACGATGACAACAGCCATGTACTCTGGCTCCCTCCAGCCTAAGAAGAAACTAGAGCTAAAGGAGATAGCCTTGGCTCTCCGTATCAGCGATTCTGGAACGAAGGAAGAGCTCCAACATCGCATCCGAAAATATCTTGATGACAACCAGCCCTCGCTGGAGGATGATCCCGCCTTCTCGGGTCTCTTCAGCAGACGGAGAAGAGTCGTACAGCAAATCATCCACGTGTACGTCTCCCTTTATACTCGCTGTCCTCGTCAGCTCATCCCCCCACAGAAATTCCACCGCATCCCCTACCTCAGAATCGGCAGAGGTGATCTCAGAAAAGAAGTTGACTAGTCCACCTTCCACTCGCTCTACACGTCGCAACCCTCTCCACGTGGCCACCCCCGTGCCAGAGGCTCGGGAGGTGTCGATGATGCTCAAGAATGCTCCTATCTCGCCATCCGAGGAAGAGACCCCTAGTGAACCTCCCGCACACACCCCACAGAAGGAGCGTAGTATTATCTTCACGTCCACTCCGCGCAGCATCCTGCGCAACATTCCGAAGCCGTCCCTTCCGTTTACTGACACCACGTTCAAGACGCTGCAGACAGATGCGAAACAGCATGCTCGCGTGTATTTGCTAGCTTCCAGATCTGTATGTCAAATTTGACCACATCTTGGCGCCACTAATCCCTGTTCATGCCAGACACTCTCAAATTCCCTCAATATCTCGCTCATCACCGCTTTGTTCGAGCTACTCTATGTTTTATATCAAGTCATTCCCTGGAACTTTCTGGAGGTATGAACCTTGCCTTCTGCTTCTGTTTCGCTCGTTGATTCCGTATTAGATCCATTTTCCGCGAGTCGTGGACACTGGCGATTGGCAGCTCACGCTTCCTTATCCTCCCCTCACGACTTTCCAGTCCTCCGTGTTTTGGAGTGTTCTCCTCCACTGGTCGATACCTACTCTGGTTATCCCTGCTCTTCTCGGCTCCATCATTTCATTCCACCCCGCAAACGCCACTTCTGCACGCGTCCATCGCTTGCTTCCTCTCGACCCTCTCACGGCATCCATCTTGCGTCTAGCTGCTCAGTTCGGGTACCCGTACAATGCTCTCAATGCTACAATTGAAGGCATAGATGTTATTGGACCTCAGTGGCGTATCCTCAACGCCTCCGTTGGCGTTGCCTTTGCCTTTGCAGAAGCTATCTTTATCGCACCGAGCGCGTTTGCCGAGTCTCGTGTACGTCAGAGAGGAGGTACACCCCGACGAACTGTGACAGTCGAAGAGTGACTTCCCGGTAAATATGCCCCTCCGAATGTCTATGGGTCTCACGTCATTTGTCCTTAGTTCAAGCGTTATGATTTTGTAGTTCCTCGAGAAGATCTAAGCCAGCCTTGGTTCTGTTTATGTTCTGGTACATGCTATCCGTTTGTTCCTCGTCCCCCCTTTTTTTGTTTCGCTCTCGAGTATAAGTATTTATGTAGATGTATTCCTTTACGAGTTAATTACGTCGGATATTGATGTGTTGTTTTTATTCCCCTACCTCCCCCTGCTCTCAAACTCTCCACAAGTAGGCCAGTGAAATTAAAGATACCCACGTCGTCATCAGGCCAGTGCACAGGAAACCACGTCCTGTGCGCGGTACATTGTTGTTAGCCCTACGATACGTCGTTTACGAACGACCACAAGTACTACCGCATTGCCAGGTCTTAGTCGAGTCGGGCTTAGCCGGCGGAGTTTTATCTATATCTTAAACCTTAATCTTGTTTTACCAGCCATACATCCACACAGACCGATCGTGCATTCAACATCAACAGATTCATCCTCAGCAACATGGTACGTCCACATCGTCGCCCGCCCGCCGCCCGGCTCTCAACGACGGTGCCTAACTCGTCTCCTAGGATTCATCAAAAGCACCCGTCAAGCTTGCCAAAGTGATCAAGGTCTTTACAATTTTCCCAATGTACTCGTATTGCGCTTCTGGATCGACTCATTACATGTGGTTTTGTCCATCCCCCCCCCTCCCCTTTGTCTAGGTCCTTGGACGAACTGGGTCTAGAGGTGGTGTCACCCAAGTACGCGTCGAGTTCATGGACGACACCACGCGAACGATCATCCGAAACGTCAAGGGCCCCGTAAGGGAAGAGGACATCCTCGCGTTGTTGGAAAGCGAGCGTGAAGCCCGGTAAGCCCCTTTTCGTCCTCCCCCCCTGCGTGTCGTTATCTGGGCTGGCGTTTGATGGGAACTAACGGTGACATCGACAGCCGCTTGCGGTGAAAAGAAAAAGAAATACGAGATTGCGGACCCAAAACCTCGCACGTCTGTGACCCTTTCCACGTCGTTTCTGTACGCACACGTTCTCTCTGCGAGTTCGATGTGCTTTGGTATGGCAAGGTTTAGAACGTGTCCTTTTTATCTAGCGTCGCTTCTGTACATCACTGTCTATGCTACATGTGTGCACCCACAATATCATCAATAGCCATGTACCCCACTGGCAGCGAGGCGTTAAATCACTGGCTTTGAAAGATTGGAGAAAGCTGCTTGTCAGAGACATGTTGCTAGGAAGTACATTGCAATGCATACTGCTTTCGGGAACTGTAACAACTATGATATCAAACAGCTGAAGCAAAAGCGAGGGAGAAGAGAGAGAAGATATATGTATAGGAAGAGAGAAGAGAGTACGGCACAACGGCTGAACGTGATCAAACACGCAAACAGAACACGCTAAAAACAGTCAACTAAAACATTACTTTAATCACTGCCAGTAGCCCTGTTGTTGCCTTGCCTGATACTGGTAAAAGTTGGCATCCGAGTTGCCCTGCGGATACCCTACGTGGCCTTGTGGGCCTTGCGTAGCTTGTTGTCCTTGTTGGGCCTGTGGTCCGCCAGCGCCAGCGCTCGAGCCGAAACGGTTACCCCCATAGAAACCACCTTGGCTGTGCGCTTGCTGAACACCGCGCCCCGACTGGGGTTGGCCGACACCTTGGCCGACACCAACGCCTGCAGCGCCGTCTTTCACGCCTACGTTTTGAGAGTAAGGTTTGTATGCCGTCTCAGGGGACGTACCGCCCGCGCGTTGGCCAAGCGAAGGGCCCGACGCGGCCGTGTTGCCCTGACCTAGACCCATGAAGCTTTGGATAGCTTGTCCACCGTACAACTGTGGGTGCTTGCTGTACTCGCTCGACGTGAGGTTGTTCATTCCTGCAGCGTGATTGTGTTGTGGTGCATGATGCTGATATCCGAGATCATCATAGGCCGAGGTTGGGTGGTGTTGTTGACCATAAAGCCCACGACCATAATGGTCCGACTGAGACTGCACCGAGCCGGGACCTTGCTTGCCTCCTGGAGACGGTGCAGCACCCTGTGTAGGAGGACCAGGCTGGAACATGGTGGGATACTTGACGAACGGCTGGGGAACACCATAGCCTGAGTTGTATGGGGTACCGTAGTACTGATTTTGCGGGTACGGGTAGTAGTAGGGGACGGGAGGAGGGTAGCTTTGCTGAGGGCCTTGGCCGCCGGATGGTTGAGGTTGTGCGCCACCCTGGGGAGGTAGTTGCGAAGATTGGGCGTTGGAGGGTGGGAGGACATTGTTTCCTGGGAGTTGTTGGGAGGCGGGAAGACCTTTGACATCATCATGACCAAGAACATTGCGACTTCCTCCGAAGGCAGGTGATTGAGCGTACGAGTCATAGAAGCCCTGGATAACCTCAGTTATGTATTTAAATAACAAACGAAACACATACCCTCTGATTATCACCATACCCATAATCGTTGTTAGCGAACGCACCCAAATGTGATGCCTGGGAAGGATGTTGTTGGCCGATTTGGCCAAAGATGTTGTAGTCCTGACCCTGTCCAGCGGGTGGGGTGGGGGTATGGAAGTAAGGTGCTTCTGCTTGCCGGAAGTACGCCGAATGGGCTGCAGAAGCTTGGGGCTGCGAGGGCTGGGCTGCGTGTTGAGATTGCTGGGCGGGATTCTGGGTGGCATCGAGATGAGTGGGAAGACCGTGGTGGGTATATTGGTGAGTTGCAACTTGGTGCTGGGTCAAGGGTGCTTGCTGGTGGTGGTGGGAGAGGGATGGATGGATGGAAGCCTGAGGTTGTTGTTGAGAGAAGGCAGGGGAGCTGGAGATTATCGGCTGGCTGACAGAGGTAGAGATCGAGGGATGTGAGATGGCGGAGGTGAGCGACGGTTGAGATTGAGGAACGGAAGCAGGTGCGGGGGCTGGGACTGTGACCGGTGCAGGTGCAGGTGCAGGGGGTGCGGCCTGCTGTTGAGGTGCGATTTGAGATGGTGCGGTGGTAGATTGAACTGGAGACGTGGCCACGGGTGACTCCTGGGCGGATGCCTGTGCCTGAGGCAATGATTGAATAAGTTGTTGAGGCGACTGCTTTGCCTTGATTAAAACTTGTCCCGGAACTGGCTCGGTCCTGCCAATACCAATCAGCCAGAACATCAATTAAGCGAAATAATCACTAACGGGGATGACTCGATCACATCACCACCAAGGCTCAAACTACCGAATTGCATACCAACTTTCTCGAGTCCTGGGTTGAAACTCGAGGTGGGCATGACGACAGCCTGGTCGATTGCCTTGTACCTGTTCGCGCTACGATGTGAAGCAGTAGACGGCCGTGGAGGGACAGACACCGGGGACTTTGATGGTGCTGGGGCAGCAACCGGCTCTTCTGCTGGTTGTTGAGGAGTTGGGACTGGTTCGGAAGGCACGGGTGCAGGAATCTCAGGTGCAGGTTCCTCTTGAGGTAGAGGGGCTGGAGCTTCATCCTGGACATCTGGTTGAGTCTGCACAGGGGAGGACCAAGCAGCTTCAGGAGGAGGTTTGACCTGTTGCTCATCATCCCAAGTAGGGGGTTGTACGGTTATTGGATCCTCCCAACCATCACCTATGAGGTCTGAATCACCATTAGCGAGTGGTGCCGGGGCGAGTTCAGCTGCTTCAGGCACTGAAGGAGGAAGGACGCGTGGAACTACTGGAGGTGGTGGTGCAACGGCAGGTTTTTCTTGTGGTCTGTGAAAGATATATGAGGAGGGGGGTGCGGGTAGAAAAGAAAAAGGAACTTCATACCGTGCAATTTGAGCCCAAGAAAGTTTCGACGTTGCTGGTAGCTTCGTGGGCCTTGGGGCAGCTGATATTGAGGTAATTGTTGCAGATGTCGAGTGGTCTTGTGCACCCCAAGGGCTGATACCCCATGAGGACGGCGTCGAGGAAGAGTGGACAGGGAGGGAGGGATCTGACGCAGGAAGCTCCGCGGTGGGATCGGGATCAGAAGGGGGGTCGTGCGGTGCAGATGGGGCGCCATTTGACGAGTCAGGTTTGTCGGTGTGGACTGGGTCGAAAAAGTCCTCGACGGGCAACTTGTCCGCGGAATCGGGGGCAGGTGAGGATGTTTTTCCGGGATGTGAAGGACGTGAGGCGTGGCCATTGACCCCGGACCCACCTCGTGCTGAGCCGCGACCGCGGGTACCTCTTGTTGGATCACGACCGCCG